>JARQOD010010196.1:0-28262 GCA_033576555.1 Oophaga sylvatica | reverse complement strand
AATTTCTTAGAAAAGAAAGCGCACGGATGCCATTTACCAGGGGACGGACCCTGGGACAATATAGCACCCACCCCTACGTCAGACACGTCCACCTCAACAATGAAAGGCTGAGATACATCTGGTTGGATGAGAACGGGTGCCGAAGCAAAACATCTCTTCAAAGAGGAAAAGGCTTGGCAAGCCTTGTCCGACCACTAGAAAAATCCGTCCCTTTTCTCGTCATGTCAGTGAGAGGTTTGACGACAGACGAGAAATTACAAATAAATTTCCGGTAGTAATTAGCAAACCCCAAAAAAACGCTGCAGAGCCTTAAGATCCCCTGGCTGATCCCATTCAAGCACTGCTCTCACCTTTTCAGGGTCCATACGGAAACCGGAGGCTGACACCAAAAAAACCCAAAAACTGAAGTTCCTGTACGGCAAAAACACACTTCTCCAGTTTGGCGTATAGTTTATTGTCTCGCAAGATCTGCAACACCTGTCTCACATGCTCCTGGTGAGACACAAGATCTGGCGAGTAAATTAAAATGTCATCCAAATATACGACCACAAACAGCCCCACAAGGTGACGAAAAATGTCATTAACAAAATGTTGGAATACTGCTGGTGCAGTAGTCAGACCAAAAGGCATGACCAGGTTTTCATAATGTCCCTCCGGCGTGTTAAACGCCGTTTTCCACTCATCCCCCTCTTTTATCCTAATCAGATTATACGCCCCCCCTGAGATCCAATTTAGAGAACCATTTGGCGCCAACAATTTGATTGAAGAGATCAGGAATAAGAGGGAGTGGATACGGATCTCGAACAGTAATCCGATTAAGTTCGCGGAAATCCAAGCAAGGGCGTAGGCCTCCATCTTTTTTCTTCACAAAGAAGAACCCCGCGGCCACAGGGGAAGATGAAGGTCTAATATGCCCTTTGGCCAGACTTTCAGAAATATAATCTTTCATAGCCTGCCTTTCAGGACCAGAAAGATTATACAACCTAGCTTTAGGCAACTTAGCATCAGGAAGTAGATTAATAGAGCAGTCATACACGCGATGAGGAGGCAACTCCCGACACCCCCTCAGAGAAAACATCCCCAAAATCCTCCAAAAAAGGAGGCAATGTACTAGGCACGACCGCACTGATGACTGTGTTCATGCAGTTGCTTTTGCAAAACTCACCCCATTGGCTTATCTCTCTGGACTGCCAATTAATCACAGGGTTATGTTTAACCAGCCAAGGAAGTCCCAACACAATGGGAGTAGGTAGACCCTCCAACACATAACAAGATAATTGTTCCCTATGTATTGCCCCTACCCGAAGGTCAATGTTATGAACCTCATGAACAAAGCTACCTTGGCCGAGAGGCCTGGCGTCAATGGAGAAAATAGGGATCGGTTTGACCAATACACTCAGATGCATACCTTGAGCCTGAGCAAACTGAGCGTCAACCAGATTAGCCCGGAACCACTATCCAGAAGAACAGACAATCTCTTCACTCTAGTACCAACCACCACCTCCACTGGTACAAGGAACTGAGAAGAACCGGGGATGAAATACATACTCCCAGGTTGTCGTCCACCACACAACCTGGGATTAGCAGTTTTCCGGCGACTTTTTACTTAACAAGACATGGGATGGACATTCTCCAACAAAATGTCCCTCTTTCCCGCAAAAAAAACACCTTCTAGTCCTGCGGCGTGCCGCCAATCCCCTACTACGAAAAGATGTCCCTCCCAACTGCATAGGTTCATCCGAACGACAAGGGGAACCTCAACATAAGGGACTTTAGTAGTAGGTGGAGTAACAACAGGGAGTGGAGTTACCTCACCCCTCTCCCGAAGCGTCTATCAGTACGGATAGCTAGGGCCATAGCAGCCTCCAGAGAAGGAGGAGACTCATACTGAGCCAAAACGTCTTTTAATTTGTCAGAAAGCCCATGACAAAACTGGCTCCTAAGAGCTGGGTCATTCCACTGAGTATCCGTGACCCATCTACGAAACTCAGAAGCAAATTCCTCCGCCGGACGATCTCCCTGCTGTATCTTACGTAATTTGGTCTCAGCAAGAGAGACCCGATCTGGGTCATCATATACCAATCCCAGGGCAGTAAAAAAATTGATCTACAGACTGTAGAGCCGGGGATCCCGGAGGAAGGGAAAATGCCCAGGATTGAGGGTCCCCTTGAAAAGTGAGATAACAATTCCCACTCTCTGCTCATCACTCCCTGATGATCGCGGCCGAAGCCGAAAATACAATTTACATGCCTCCCGGAAGGTAAAAAATTTGTCTCGCCCACCAGTGAACCTATCTGGGAGAGCTACTTTAGGTTCAACTCTGGTTTGCTCCAGGGGAGACAAAACTTTGGACTTAATGTCCGTCAGCTCCATGGATAATCCCTGCAACTGCAGAGCCAGCTGGGCTACTGGATCCATGGTAACTAGAGATAATTTTTATGGCCAGTGAAAATGTCACGCTGTCTAATGATATGAATACAATGTCAGTAAACTATTTATACAGGAACCACACTCTATACAACATATAGTTTAGCAACATCAGAATGTAAGTATAAAATAGATTTACCTGACACAATCTCTGCAGAACTTAGGGTTAATCTTGAGGACTAGATGTGCAGAAACGATATAGTTGAACTCAGGGTTAATCTTGAGGACTTGATGAGCTGTAACAGGAAAGAGGAGGACCGGGGTCTAACCTGACCCTACACTGGGGTCCTAACTAATCCCTTACATTGGAGGTACTGATAATGGTTCAGAGGTCCAAGTCTCCAGCCTAACCCTGTCTCCTATCAGACCCTGAACCCTGTAATCAGTCCTAAGAAGGATCCTGATTACCACCAAAGGGATATGGGCTGATCTCAGCTAAATACACAGATAAGACATATAAGACAGACAGGATAGCACTCACTTGCATACACACTCAAACACCGAAGGAACATAAATGGTCTGGGAAATAAACTCTAAGCAAGTTGAGCTTAAAACAACTAAGGAGCTCTCAACTTAAGTCAATACAGATTCATTCCTATCTGTGGACTGAATGAAGGATTTCACTGGCAACTCCCAAAGCAGACAACCAGGAATTTAAAGGAAACCAATCAACAAATAATCAATTGCAGCCGGGAGAAACTGCACCCAGTCCCAGCACCGAGCACAGACAGAATTAACTCCCTAGCTGCCAAACACAAAGAAACAGCAACTCAGCTGTGAGAAGTCAAAATGTGCAACCACGACGATCTTCGTGGCAATGCACACATGACAGTACCCCCCCTTCTACGAGGGGCCTCCGGACCCTCAGGGCCAGGCCTGCCCGGGTGAGTTCTGTGGAAGGTCCGAACCAAACGATCTGCGTTAACATCAGACGCAGGGACCCACGTCCTCTCTCCGGACCATACCCCTTCCAATGCACCAAGTACTGAAGGGACCGGCGATTCAGACGTGAGTCAATGATTTTTGATACTTGAAATTCCAAGTTGCCATTGACCAACACTGGAGGAGGAGGTAGAGGTGACGATATGACTGGTGCCACATACCTTTTAAGTAAAGACTTGTGGAACACATTATGAATTTTAAACGTAGGAGGGAGTTCCAGACGAAATGCCACAGGATTAATTATGGAACTGATCCTGTACGGCCCGATGAATCTGGGACCCAGTTTCCAGGAGGGCACTTTAAGTTTTATATTCCTGGTAGACAACAATACCAGATCGTTCACATTCAGATCTGGACCAGAAACTCTCCTCCTATCAGCCATACGTTTGTAACGGTTCCCCATCGCACTCAGATTATTCAATACACCTCTCCACACAGAGCAAGTGACGACGAGAAACGCTCCTCCTCAGGAACCCCAGAAGGACCCCCCCATTGAAAGTACAAAACTGAGGATGAAAACCATATGCCCCAAAAAACGGGGACTTACCAGTGGACTCGCTCCGCCTGTTGTTAAGAGCGAACTCTGCCAGAGGCAAGAAAGAAGACCAGTCCTCCTGGTTCTCCGAGACAAAACACCGGAGATATGTCTCTAAACTCTGATTCAGACGCTCTGTCTGACTATTGGTCTGCGGATGAAAAGCCGAGGAAAACGACAATTGCATCCCCCGACGTAAAACAAAATGCCCTCCAAAATTTGGACACAAACTGAGACCCCCTATCTGACACCACATCAGAAGGCAACCCATGAAGTCTCACGATCTCCCTAATGAACACCTGCGCCAGAGTTTTAGCATTAGGGAGTGCAGGAAGAGCAACGAAATGTGCCATCTTACTGAACCTGTCAACAACCACCAGTATGACAGTATTCCCTGACGACGGAGGAAGGTCCGTAATGAAGTCCATAGATAAATGAGTCCATGGACGCTCCGGAAGTTTCAAGGGTAAAAGGGTCCCAGACGGACGGGTATGAGGGGTTTTAGAGCGAGCACAAACCCCACAGGACGCGACAAAAGTTATAACATCTTTATTAGCGTTAGGCCACCAAAATCGGCGAGAAAGGAGATCTAAAGTAGCCTTACTCCCTGGATGTCCTGCTAAAGCAGAATTATGATGTGCCTCAATAACCTTTTGTCTCAACTGATTCGGGACAAACAGTCTCCCTGGAGGTCCTGCAGGGGCATCCCCTGAGCCTCTAACACCTCCTCCTCAAGCTCAGAACATACAGCCGACACTACCACCCCCTCCTGAAGGATAGGAATCGGGTCATCCGTTTTCCCGGCCCCTGGGAAACTGCGAGACAAGGCATCAGCCTTTACATTCTTAGACCCCGGGCGATAAGTGACGACAAAATTAAACCTGGTAAAAAACAACGACCATCGAGCTTGTCTGGAATTCAGACGCTTAGCGGATTCTAAATACAGCAGGTTTTTGTGATCAGTAATAACGGTGACCGGGTGGACTGCCCCCTCCAAAAAGTGACGCCATTCTTCAAAAGCCAATTTAATGGCCAAAAGTTCCCTATTGCCGATATCATAATTCCTTTCGGCGGACGACAATTTCTTAGAAAAGAAAGCGCACGGATGCCATTTACCAGGGGACGGACCCTGGGACAATATAGCACCCACCCCTACGTCAGACACGTCCACCTCAACAATGAAAGGCTGAGATACATCTGGTTGGATGAGAACGGGTGCCGAAGCAAAACATCTCTTCAAAGAGGAAAAGGCTTGGCAAGCCTTGTCCGACCACCTAGAAAAATCCGTCCCTTTTCTCGTCATGTCAGTGAGAGGTTTGACGACAGACGAGAAATTACAAATAAATTTCCGGTAGTAATTAGCAAACCCCAAAAAACGCTGCAGAGCCTTAAGATCCCCTGGCTGATCCCATTCAAGCACTGCTCTCACCTTTTCAGGGTCCATACGGAAACCGGAGGCTGACACCAAAAAACCCAAAAACTGAAGTTCCTGTACGGCAAAAACACACTTCTCCAGTTTGGCGTATAGTTTATTGTCTCGCAAGATCTGCAACACCTGTCTCACATGCTCCTGGTGAGACACAAGATCTGGCGAGTAAATTAAAATGTCATCCAAATATACGACCACAAACAGCCCCACAAGGTGACGAAAAATGTCATTAACAAAATGTTGGAATACTGCTGGTGCAGTAGTCAGACCAAAAGGCATGACCAGGTTTTCATAATGTCCCTCCGGCGTGTTAAACGCCGTTTTCCACTCATCCCCCTCTTTTATCCTAATCAGATTATACGCCCCCCTGAGATCCAATTTAGAGAACCATTTGGCGCCAACAATTTGATTGAAGAGATCAGGAATAAGAGGGAGTGGATACGGATCTCGAACAGTAATCCGATTAAGTTCGCGGAAATCCAAGCAAGGGCGTAGGCCTCCATCTTTTTTCTTCACAAAGAAGAACCCCGCGGCCACAGGGGAAGATGAAGGTCTAATATGCCCTTTGGCCAGACTTTCAGAAATATAATCTTTCATAGCCTGCCTTTCAGGACCAGAAAGATTATACAACCTAGCTTTAGGCAACTTAGCATCAGGAAGTAGATTAATAGAGCAGTCATACACGCGATGAGGAGGCAACTCCCGACACCCCTCCTCAGAGAAAACATCCCCAAAATCCTCCAAAAAAGGAGGCAATGTACTAGGCACGACCGCACTGATGACTGTGTTCATGCAGTTGCTTTTGCAAAACTCACCCCATTGGCTTATCTCTCTGGACTGCCAATTAATCACAGGGTTATGTTTAACCAGCCAAGGAAGTCCCAACACAATGGGAGTAGGTAGACCCTCCAACACATAACAAGATAATTGTTCCCTATGTATTGCCCCTACCCGAAGGTCAATGTTATGAACCTCATGAACAAAGCTACCTTGGCCGAGAGGCCTGGCGTCAATGGAGAAAATAGGGATCGGTTTGACCAATACACTCAGATGCATACCTTGAGCCTGAGCAAACTGAGCGTCAACCAGATTAGCCCCGGAACCACTATCCAGAAGAACAGACAATCTCTTCACTCTAGTACCAACCACCACCTCCACTGGTACAAGGAACTGAGAAGAACCGGCGGATGAAATACATACTCCCAGGTTGTCGTCCACCACACAACCTGGGATTAGCAGTTTTCCGGCGACTTTTTACTTAACAAGACATGGGATGGACATTCTCCAACAAAATGTCCCTCTTTCCCGCAAAAAAAACACCTTCTAGTCCTGCGGCGTGCCGCCAATCCCCTACTACGAAAAGATGTCCCTCCCAACTGCATAGGTTCATCCGAACAGACAAGGGGAACCTCAACATAAGGGACTTTAGTAGTAGGTGGAGTAACAACAGGGAGTGGAGTTACCTCACCCCTCTCCCGAAGCCGTCTATCAGTACGGATAGCTAGGGCCATAGCAGCCTCCAGAGAAGGAGGAGACTCATACTGAGCCAAAACGTCTTTTAATTTGTCAGAAAGCCCATGACAAAACTGGCTCCTAAGAGCTGGGTCATTCCACTGAGTATCCGTGACCCATCTACGAAACTCAGAAGCAAATTCCTCCGCCGGACGATCTCCCTGCTGTATCTTACGTAATTTGGTCTCAGCAAGAGAGACCCGATCTGGGTCATCATATACCAATCCCAGGGCAGTAAAAAATTGATCTACAGACTGTAGAGCCGGGGATCCCGGAGGAAGGGAAAATGCCCAGGATTGAGGGTCCCCTTGAAAAGTGAGATAACAATTCCCACTCTCTGCTCATCACTCCCTGATGATCGCGGCCGAAGCCGAAAATACAATTTACATGCCTCCCGGAAGGTAAAAAATTTGTCTCGCCCACCAGTGAACCTATCTGGGAGAGCTACTTTAGGTTCAACTCTGGTTTGCTCCAGGGGAGACAAAACTTTGGACTTAATGTCCGTCAGCTCCATGGATAATCCCTGCAACTGCAGAGCCAGCTGGGCTACTGGATCCATGGTAACTAGAGATAATTTTTATGGCCAGTGAAAATGTCACGCTGTCTAATGATATGAATACAATGTCAGTAAACTATTTATACAGGAACCACACTCTATACAACATATAGTTTAGCAACATCAGAATGTAAGTATAAAATAGATTTACCTGACACAATCTCTGCAGAACTTAGGGTTAATCTTGAGGACTAGATGTGCAGAAACGATATAGTTGAACTCAGGGTTAATCTTGAGGACTTGATGAGCTGTAACAGGAAAGAGGAGGACCGGGGTCTAACCTGACCCTACACTGGGGTCCTAACTAATCCCTTACATTGGAGGTACTGATAATGGTTCAGAGGTCCAAGTCTCCAGCCTAACCCTGTCTCCTATCAGACCCTGAACCCTGTAATCAGTCCTAAGAAGGATCCTGATTACCACCAAAGGGATATGGGCTGATCTCAGCTAAATACACAGATAAGACATATAAGACAGACAGGATAGCACTCACTTGCATACACACTCAAACACCGAAGGAACATAAATGGTCTGGGAAATAAACTCTAAGCAAGTTGAGCTTAAAACAGCTAAGGAGCTCTCAACTTAAGTCAATACAGATTCATTCCTATCTGTAGACTGAATGAAGGATTTCACTGGCAACTCCCAAAGCAGACAATCAGGAATTTAAAGGAAACCAATCAACAAATAATCAATTGCAGCCGGGAGAAACTGCACCCAGTCCCAGCACCGAGCACAGACAGAATTAACTCCCTAGCTGCCAAACACAAAGAAACAGCAACTCAGCTGTGAGAAGTCAAAATGTGCAACCGCGACGATCTTCGTGGCAATGCACACATGATAAAATGTTTGTGTGGGGTCCATCACACTGTGTGAATGGCTGTGCGGGAGCCATTGTATTGTTTGGCAGACTAGTGAGGGCCATTATACAGTATTGGGCCATTATACTTAATGGGCCATTATACAGTGTATAGCCATGATACTGCATGGAGGGCTGTGTGGAGGAAACAGTTGGGGATCATACTGTGCTGAGGTCACTATTAGAGAAGAGCAAACTTGTTCGGAAACGGTTTGGGAATCTTTAATTCGTACGAAACTTGCACATTTGGATTAGTGTAAGGATTCCTAAGCATTTTCCTCAAAGTTGGCAAAATTTGGCCAAAGTTCAGTACATTATCGAGTTTCCACCAATGCTTTTGTTAGGGCTTTGGCTAGCATAGTGGTGCTGCAAAATGAGTGTTGGTGACATGTTTGATGGGAGATGGTAGGGAGAGGTCAGAGGAACGGGGGACTGTTATTCTTGATTTTTTTCTATTTAACTTAATGTGTGGAGATTACGACAGCCTATCAGGGCGCAGAAACCATCCACAATGTGAAGACACAAGGGCTTGTGTCATTGGCTGCCGAATTCACATGTCCCTCTCCATATAAAAAGCTGGCATGTGGTTTTGGTGCCATTTTGTGAGTGTAACAGAATAATGAGGCTACTGCTACAAGTAGTCACATAGGCAGTTCATTCTCAGCTAGTTCAGATAGATATGATACTGTGTCAAATGGACTTTCCAGCATACATATCTGGAGTGTTAGTTCTGTTTTGCAACCACAGGTCACCACTTCAGCATATAAATCCATAATGCTGCCAACTCTGTGGTACAGCAACTAGTCACCACATCAGCATATAAATCCATAGTGCTGCTGATTCTGTAGTACAGCGACCAGTCACCACTTCATCATATCAATCCATAGGACCAATTGTGTTGTGGAGCCACCAGTCCATATTTTCAGAATATAAATCCTTTGTGCTAATTCTGTGGTCCATATATTTGTAAAGACACCCCGAGCACACTCAATGTGCAAAAATTGAGAAAACTTTGGCATTCATTATAGAATTTTATTTAAGCATTTGAGCATTCCAGTGAAATTCCGGATAATTAGAAAACAAATGAATATCGCACAGCCCCAACGTTTCGGCCTATTCGGCCTTCATCAAGGGTTTTTTTTCTGTTAAAATAAAATAAATATGACAGACAATGTCACAACATGTGAACAATATATCAAATATATACAGAACATCAGTGCAAATTATTGGAAAAAAACAAGTAACAATTTCTTAAATATATATGTATGACTGAGTATACATTACTCTCTTATATTGCAAACATTGCTTATATGCATATAACTTTAATGCATCCAATAGGAAGAAAATAAAAAATAAGGAAAATCCGCATCATCTGTCACGGTTTCAGAGGAAAGCTTCTATATATGGCTAATGAGATATCATTTACACTTTCTTAATTATTAAACGCCGTATCAACATTTGAAAGAAAATACCAGTAAATGTACATGCAATACGTAAAAGACCACCACACAAAAGAGGGAAAAGAAATGGTTAACCCCGATCATATAAGGTTAACGTGGCCCTAGAGTATAATCCATGCCGGATCTGCTACAAAAGCACAGACTGATAATTTACTGCTAGGAATCCCAGGGTGAGAGTAGAAGTGTATATTTACCTGTGACTCATTCAGAAGGACGTGCGCTGTGAACTCCGGTGAAAGCTCTGTACCCATAATGTTTCAGGCGCCTCTTATACACGCAGTGTGCCGTGTCATGTGATCTCTGACCGTAAGTGGAACTACAAAGACGGTCGTGGGGGAGTACTGACGTCACGCACATGCGCTTTTGTGAGTTAAGATCGCTCATATAATGATACGGTATGGGGATAATATATGGAGATTCTAATGGCTATTGATTTTAAAGAAAAAGAAGTTCAAGGCTCATTAAGTCACCTGGGAAATAAAAAAGAAGAACATAAATTATAATATATAATAAGTGGTAAAAGGAGTACACAATTTTAAATTTTCATTCACAGTAAGAGAATCTTATGTAAAGGCTTCGTATTCTCTATTTAAGCCCATAGGTTCTAGCGTTTGTAGTGTGAAAATCCAAAAGGCTTCTCTGGTTTTCAGTGATTTAATCCTATCACCCCCCCTGCGCAAGGCAGGGACATGGTCGATAATTTGATACTTTAATTGAGAAACGTTATGACCCATGGCTATAAAGTGAGCTGGCACTGGTAACATTAGTTTCTTGCACCTAATTGTAGATTTGTGCTGAGATATGCGGTCCCGGATATGTTGGGTGGTCTCACCCACATATCCGAGACCGCATGGACACTTTATCAAATAAACCACATATGTGGAATCACATGTGAAAAAATTATTTATCTGGTAGATCCTCCCCGATCTTGGGTGGGTAAATGTGCTGCCTTTTGTAATGTTTGAGCATTGTAGACAATGCAGACACGGAAATGTACCTTTTTTTGGGGTGAATAAAGTCCTTTGTCTACTGTGTGACCTATCAGACCCAATGTCTGCCTTAACCAAGAGACTCCATAAATTAGGGGGTCTCCTGTAGCACATAAATGGACGGTTCCTAAATTCTACGACTTCTGGATACGCTTTGTGAAGCAAATCCCAGTGTCTGTGAATACACTCTCTGAAAGCAGGTATAAATGGGTGAAAAGTTGCAACAAAAGGAATTCTGTTGTGACTATGTGGAACCACCCGTGAAGAAGAAGCGGGCGTGGTAGTGGCTTGGGATGCTAATACTATGGGATAACCTCGCTTTACAAATTTATCGGTCATTTCACTGTGTCTCTGTTTCTTCACATCTGGATCAGACACTATCCTTGCTACTCGGTGATGTTGAGAACGAGGTAGTGATTTCTTAATGTGAGAAGGATGGCAGCTACTAAAGTGTAACAAGCTGTTCTTGTCGGTCGGCTTGGTGTACAGGTCTATATCGACGGATCCATCGGTATTTAATTTTACAGAGGTGTCAAGGAAATTAATGTTAGTTCTATCATGTTGCATGGTAAATGTCAAATTGGGTACAACAAGATTTATGTCATTAACAAATTCGCTCAAAGACAACTCATCACCCTGCCATATCATGAAGACATCGTCGATAAAGCGCTTCCAGAATTTCGCATGTACGCGAAATAGATGATGATTATAAATGTGTGTTTCCTCCACTATGGACATGTAAATATTAGCGTAAGGGCACGCCATGTTCGACCCCATGGCGGTGCCAGTGCGCTGGATGTAGAATTGGTCTGCAAAAAGGAAATAATTCCTATATAAAACAATCGTCATGAAATCCAAACACAGTTGGATTTGTTGTTGAGAGAAAGCCGAATATTTGATCAGAAATTGTTGGGAGGCCTCAATGCCCCTTTTGTGGTCTATGCTGGTGTATAAACTATTGACATCTAGTGTCACTAGTATACAATCAGGTGGAACCGGACATATTTCCTTCAATTTTACTAGGAAATCTGTGGTATCTCTTAAGTATGACGTAATATGAATCATTAGTGGAGTCAACACTCGGTCTAACATGATTGAGAGGGGAGAGAGGATTGAATCAATCGACGCCACTATGGGGCGGCCGGGCGGGTTTTGCAAATCCTTATGCACTTTAGGTAAAATATAGAAGACCGGTATTATGGGGTATTTGTTAATAAGATAATCACTCAATTTGCTATCTATGATCCCCAAAGAAGTATATTTATCCACTAGATTACGAATATCATCTCTAATAGCACTGGTGGGATCTCTGTCTATAGGAGTATAGGTTTCTTGATCATTTAACTGGTCTGTGATTATATTCATATAGTGTGTTTTATCCATCACCACAATTGCTCCGCCCTTATCCGCGGGCTTGATTATTATATTTGTATTATTTTGAAGGGACTGGATAGCTGCTGTTTCAAGAGGGGATAGATTCCTCTGGACACGTAACAGGCCCTTCTGAATATTCTTTGACAGGTTCAGTACATCTTTTTGTACTAGGGAAATGTAAGTTTCTACTGGGTGGTAGGATCGTGGTGGTTGGAAACTACTGGGTGTATGTAGGCCCAATTCTTTCAGTTTAAATTGAGCCCTGTTATCAATAGTAGTATGAATAATAGATCTATCTTCAATACTATTAAAGTGAACTTTAAGACGCAATGATCGAAAGAAGCGGTTAAGCTCCTGATCAAACCTGAAACCATTGAAAGAGGGCGTGGGGCATAGGGACAACCCTTTTTGTAAGACATTGTATTCTGGAGGGGATAGATTATAAGATGAGATATTATATACGATCAAAGAATCTCTACCTGGGATCGAGTCCTGATTTGGTAATTGTCCGCGTTTATAATGTCTCTGTCCCCTCCGCGTGGGCCTCTTGGTTGTCGGTTTCTGCGTTGGCCTAAAAAAGAAGGGTTTGAAGGACGTGCATAAGAATCGTTTTCTGAGCCCGATGAGGTTGAGGAGTAGCCACGGCGGTAGTTCCGCCTCTCTCTGTAAAAGCCGGTATCCCGCCATTTATATACTCGATCTCTATGATAATCTTCTGTGTCGCGAAGAAATTTATTTTTCTTCTTTTCCTGTAGTTGGGTCCTAAAGTCTTTGATTGACTTGTCGATTTTCAATAAAAATGCTTCGTATTTATCAGTGGATAAAGAGCTATTCAATTGTTGTTTAAGTGTTGTCACCTGGTCATCTACAGCCGATAGCTCTTTTTGCAAAAACTCTATAGTAAGAATAATGATGTCCATTGAGCATTTATTAAGAATGCCTTCGAATTTGGAACAAAAATCTGGTTTATCCTGGAACAAAGTTGGGCGGAGGGAAACACGGAGCCCCCTAGGGATCCTCTTGACCTTGTGGTACTCTGCTAGTGTTACATAGTGAAGTTCCAAAGCCGTCTTGCGTCTGAGCTCACGTTCCAGATCCCTGGATCGGATGTCTTCAGTTGGAGTATGGAGAAATTCTCCAGGAATATTTACTCGAGAGATGATGCTTTCAATCTCTGAGGGTCCATATGAAATCGTGTTAAAGGCCATGGAAAAAAACAATTTATGAAGAAAAAATGAAAAAAATGCAAAAAAATGAAAGAATGTGGACAAGTATATATAGAAAAAATCAAAGTAGAAAAAAACAAAATAGAAAAAATCAAGAATTTGTCGCACGGCTTTGAATAGGTGCAAAGAGACCAAAATCTATGAATCAGTAGGACAGGTCTCATGCACGCTTGTAATCAGGTGCTACTGGGGAAATAGTAGACATATATTTGTAAAGACACCCCGAGCACACTCAATGTGCAAAAATTGAGAAAACTTTGGCATTCATTATAGAATTTTATTTAAGCATTTGAGCATTCCAGTGAAATTCCGGATAATTAGAAAACAAATGAATATCGCACAGCCCCAACGTTTCGGCCTATTCGGCCTTCATCAAGGGTTTTTTTTCTGTTAAAATAAAATAAATATGACAGACAATGTCACAACATGTGAACAATATATCAAATATATACAGAACATCAGTGCAAATTATTGGAAAAAAACAAGTAACAATTTCTTAAATATATATGTATGACTGAGTATACATTACTCTCTTATATTGCAAACATTGCTTATATGCAAATAACTTTAATGCATCCAATAGGAAGAAAATAAAAAATAAGGAAAATCTGCATCATCTGTCACGGTTTCAGAGGAAAGCTTCTATATATGGCTAATGAGATATCATTTACACTTTCTTAATTATTAAACGCCGTATCAACATTTGAAAGAAAATACCAGTAAATGTACATGCAATACGTAAAAGACCACCACACAAAAGAGGGAAAAGAAATGGTTAACCCCGATCATATAAGGTTAACGTGGCCCTAGAGTATAATCCATGCCGGATCTGCTACAAAAGCACAGACTGATAATTTACTGCTAGGAATCCCAGGGTGAGAGTAGAAGTGTATATTTACCTGTGACTCATTCAGAAGGACGTGCGCTGTGAACTCCGGTGAAAGCTCTGTACCCATAATGTTTCAGGCGCCTCTTATACACGCAGTGTGCCGTGTCATGTGATCTCTGACCGTAAGTGGAACTACAAAGACGGTCGTGGGGGAGTACTGACGTCACGCACATGCGCTTTTGTGAGTTAAGATCGCTCATATAATGATACGGTATGGGGATAATATATGGAGATTCTAATGGCTATTGATTTTAAAGAAAAAGAAGTTCAAGGCTCATTAAGTCACCTGGGAAATAAAAAAGAAGAACATAAATTATAATATATAATAAGTGGTAAAAGGAGTACACAATTTTAAATTTTCATTCACAGTAAGAGAATCTTATGTAAAGGCTTCGTATTCTCTATTTAAGCCCATAGGTTCTAGCGTTTGTAGTGTGAAAATCCAAAAGGCTTCTCTGGTTTTCAGTGATTTAATCCTATCACCCCCCCTGCGCAAGGCAGGGACATGGTCGATAATTTGATACTTTAATTGAGAAACGTTATGACCCATGGCTATAAAGTGAGCTGGCACTGGTAACATTAGTTTCTTGCACCTAATTGTAGATTTGTGCTGAGATATGCGGTCCCGGATATGTTGGGTGGTCTCACCCACATATCCGAGACCGCATGGACACTTTATCAAATAAACCACATATGTGGAATCACATGTGAAAAAATTATTTATCTGGTAGATCCTCCCCGATCTTGGGTGGGTAAATGTGCTGCCTTTTGTAATGTTTGAGCATTGTAGACAATGCAGACACGGAAATGTACCTTTTTTTGGGGTGAATAAAGTCCTTTGTCTACTGTGTGACCTATCAGACCCAATGTCTGCCTTAACCAAGAGACTCCGTAAATTAGGGGGTCTCCTGTAGCACATAAATGGACGGTTCCTAAATTCTACGACTTCTGGATACGCTTTGTGAAGCAAATCCCAGTGTCTGTGAATACACTCTCTGAAAGCAGGTATAAATGGGTGAAAAGTTGCAACAAAAGGAATTCTGTTGTGACTATGTGGAACCACCCGTGAAGAAGAAGCGGGCGTGGTAGTGGCTTGGGATGCTAATACTATGGGATAACCTCGCTTTACAAATTTATCGGTCATTTCACTGTGTCTCTGTTTCTTCACATCTGGATCAGACACTATCCTTGCTACTCGGTGATGTTGAGAACGGGGTAGTGATTTCTTAATGTGAGAAGGATGGCAGCTACTAAAGTGTAACAAGCTGTTCTTGTCGGTCGGCTTGGTGTACAGGTCTATATCGACGGATCCATCGGTATTTAATTTTACAGAGGTGTCAAGGAAATTAATGTTAGTTCTATCATGTTGCATGGTAAATGTCAAATTGGGTACAACAAGATTTATGTCATTAACAAATTCGCTCAAAGACAACTCATCACCCTGCCATATCATGAAGACATCGTCGATAAAGCGCTTCCAGAATTTCGCATGTACGCGAAATAGATGATGATTATAAATGTGTGTTTCCTCCACTATGGACATGTAAATATTAGCGTAAGGGCACGCCATGTTCGACCCCATGGCGGTGCCAGTGCGCTGGATGTAGAATTGGTCTGCAAAAAGGAAATAATTCCTATATAAAACAATCGTCATGAAATCCAAACACAGTTGGATTTGTTGTTGAGAGAAAGCCGAATATTTGATCAGAAATTGTTGGGAGGCCTCAATGCCCCTTTTGTGGTCTATGCTGGTGTATAAACTATTGACATCTAGTGTCACTAGTATACAATCAGGTGGAACCGGACATATTTCCTTCAATTTTACTAGGAAATCTGTGGTATCTCTTAAGTATGACGTAATATGAATCATTAGTGGAGTCAACACTCGGTCTAACATGATTGAGAGGGGAGAGAGGATTGAATCAATCGACGCCACTATGGGGCGGCCGGGCGGGTTTTGCAAATCCTTATGCACTTTAGGTAAAATATAGAAGACCGGTATTATGGGGTATTTGTTAATAAGATAATCACTCAATTTGCTATCTATGATCCCCAAAGAAGTATATTTATCCACTAGATTACGAATATCATCTCTAATAGCACTGGTGGGATCTCTGTCTATAGGAGTATAGGTTTCTTGATCATTTAACTGGTCTGTGATTATATTCATATAGTGTGTTTTATCCATCACCACAATTGCTCCGCCCTTATCCGCGGGCTTGATTATTATATTTGTATTATTTTGAAGGGACTGGATAGCTGCTGTTTCAAGAGGGGATAGATTCCTCTGGACACGTAACAGGCCCTTCTGAATATTCTTTGACAGGTTCAGTACATCTTTTTGTACTAGGGAAATGTAAGTTTCTACTGGGTGGTAGGATCGTGGTGGTTGGAAACTACTGGGTGTATGTAGGCCCAATTCTTTCAGTTTAAATTGAGCCCTGTTATCAATAGTAGTATGAATAATAGATCTATCTTCAATACTATTAAAGTGAACTTTAAGACGCAATGATCGAAAGAAGCGGTTAAGCTCCTGATCAAACCTGAAACCATTGAAAGAGGGCGTGGGGCATAGGGACAACCCTTTTTGTAAGACATTGCATTCTGGAGGGGATAGATTATAAGATGAGATATTATATACGATCAAAGAATCTCTACCTGGGATCGAGTCCTGATTTGGTAATTGTCCGCGTTTATAATGTCTCTGTCCCCTCCGCGTGGGCCTCTTGGTTGTCGGTTTCTGCGTTGGCCTAAAAAAGAAGGGTTTGAAGGACGTGCATAAGAATCGTTTTCTGAGCCCGATGAGGTTGAGGAGTAGCCACGGCGGTAGTTCCGCCTCTCTCTGTAAAAGCCGGTATCCCGCCATTTATATACTCGATCTCTATGATAATCTTCTGTGTCGCGAAGAAATTTATTTTTCTTCTTTTCCTGTAGTTTGGGTCCTAAAGTCTTTGATTGACTTGTCGATTTTCAATAAAAATGCTTCGTATTTATCAGTGGATAAAGAGCTATTCAATTGTTGTTTAAGTGTTGTCACCTGGTCATCTACAGCCGATAGCTCTTTTTGCAAAAACTCTATAGTAAGAATAATGATGTCCATTGAGCATTTATTAAGAATGCCTTCGAATTTGGAACAAAAATCTGGTTTATCCTGGAACAAAGTTGGGCGGAGGGAAACACGGAGCCCCTAGGGATCCTCTTGACCTTGTGGTACTCTGCTAGTGTTACATAGTGAAGTTCCAAAGCCGTCTTGCGTCTGAGCTCACGTTCCAGATCCCTGGATCGGATGTCTTCAGTTGGAGTATGGAGAAATTCTCCAGGAATATTTACTCGAGAGATGATGCTTTCAATCTCTGAGGGTCCATATGAAATCGTGTTAAAGGCCATGGAAAAAAACAATTTATGAAGAAAAAATGAAAAAAATGCAAAAAAATGAAAGAATGTGGACAAGTATATATAGAAAAAATCAAAGTAGAAAAAAACAAAATAGAAAAAATCAAGAATTTGTCGCACGGCTTTGAATAGGTGCAAAGAGACCAAAATCTATGAATCAGTAGGACAGGTCTCATGCACGCTTGTAATCAGGTGCTACTGGGGAAATAGTAGACATATATTTGTAAAGACACCCCGAGCACACTCAATGTGCAAAAATTGAGAAAACTTTGGCATTCATTATATAATTTTATTTAAGCATTTGAGCATTCCAGTGAAATTCCGGATAATTAGAAAACAAATGAATATCGCACAGCCCCAACGGATAAAAGGACTTTATTCACCCCAAAAAAAGGTACATTTCCGTGTCTGCATTGTCTACAATGCTTAAACATTACAAAAGGCAGCACATTTACCCACCCAAGATCGGGGAGGATCTACCAGATAAATAATTTTTTCACATGTGATTCCACATATGTGGTTTATTTGATAAAGTGTCCATGCGGTCTCGGATATGTGGGTGAGACCACCCAACATATCCGGGACCGCATATCTCAGCACAAATCTACAATTAGGTGCAAGAAACTAATGTTACCAGTGCCAGCTCACTTTATAGCCATGGGTCATAACGTTTCTCAATTAAAGTATCAAATTATCGACCATGTCCCTGCCTTGCGCAGGGGGGTGATAGGATTAAATCACTGAAAACCAGAGAAGCCTTTTGGATTTTCACACTACAAACGCTAGAACCTATGGGCTTAAATAGAGAATACGAAGCCTTTACATAAGATTCTCTTACTGTGAATGAAAATTTAAAATTGTGTACTCCTTTTACCACTTATTATATATTATAATTTATGTTCTTCTTTTTTATTTCCCAGGTGACTTAATGAGCCTTGAACTTCTTTTTCTTTAAAATCAATAGCCATTAGAATCTCCATATATTATCCCCATACCGTATCATTATATGAGCGATCTTAACTCACAAAAGCGCATGTGCGTGACGTCAGTACTCCCCCACGACCGTCTTTGTAGTTCCACTTACGGTCAGAGATCACATGACACGGCACACTGCGTGTATAAGAGGCGCCTGAAACATTATGGGTACAGAGCTTTCACCGGAGTTCACAGCGCACGTCCTTCTGAATGAGTCACAGGTAAATATACACTTCTACTCTCACCCTGGGATTCCTAGCAGTAAATTATCAGTCTGTGCTTTTGTAGCAGATCCGGCATGGATTATACTCTAGGGCCACGTTAACCTTATATGATCGGGGTTAACCATTTCTTTTCCCTCTTTTGTGTGGTGGTCTTTTACGTATTGCATGTACATTTACTGGTATTTTCTTTCAAATGTTGATACGGCGTTTAATAATTAAGAAAGTGTAAATGATATCTCATTAGCCATATATAGAAGCTTTCCTCTGAAACCGTGACAGATGATGCGGATTTTCCTTATTTTTTATTTTCTTCCTATTGGATGCATTAAAGTTATATGCATATAAGCAATGTTTGCAATAAAGAGAGTAATGTATACTCAGTCATACATATATATTTAAGAAATTGTTACTTGTTTTTTTCCAATAATTTGCACTGATGTTCTTTATATATTTGATATATTGTTCACATGTTGTGACATTGTCTGTCATATTTATTTTATTTTAACAGAAAAAAAACCCTTGATGAAGGCCGAATAGGCCGAAACGTTGGGCTGTGCGATATTCATTTGTTTTCTAATTATCCGGAATTTCACTGGAATGCTCAAATGCTTAAATAAAATTCTATAATGAATGCCAAAGTTTTCTCAATTTTTGCACATTGAGTGTGCTCGGGGTGTCTTTACAAATATATGTCTACTATTTCCCCAGTAGCACCTGATTACAAGCGTGCATGAGACCTGTCCTACTAATTCTGTGGTCCAGCCACATTATCTGAGCAAATAAATTCTGATTATTAATTTAGTTACAGGTGACCTGACAGGTCTGAGTTTAAGTTTGTAGGTGCATCCAACATGAGTGTGAAAAAGGAAGGTCATGGTGGAAGGGGGTAAAAGGTGTGATGTTCATGTTGCATGAACCTTAAAAGTTTGCTCATCTCTTGTCACTATACTTTCATGGGGAGTTGAGGTTGGGTACAGTAGGGTCCTCATACTGTGTGTGTGGAGGGCACTGTGTAAGAATTCACTGTGGGAGTATTATACAGTGTTTGTGGGTCATTTTTGTTGGCATACTTTTTTCATACTTCAATAGGCGTAAAATTGCTTTGTAAAGGCTGCAAAGTTGTGAGATATGCTCTTCTGTTACTATGTCAAATATTTTTTTTGTAAGGGGAAGGCGAGGGCTCAATTTGAACTTCTGATATGGGACCCCATGATTTCTATGTGCGCCCCTCCCTGAATGTGATCATTTTTTTTAATTTTTGGGGATCTGCAACCGGTTTGCTATATAACAAAATGATCTGGCAATTACAAAGACCTTTTATCACTATCCATTAAATTATCCCTTTTTCCTAGGGACAAAACAATTGTTGTTTTGGCCATGAAGCTATGGCTTGTCACCTTTCAGGAATTAGCCCTATTTTTAGAGCTGTCTCTTGAGGGTACAAAAAATTAGTGTATGTTTACCTGCATCAGCAGTACTGTCTTTCACTGACAAACACAGTGAGCAGCAAGGAGCTGTGTGGCTAGCGTGGCTGCGAAAAGAGCAGCAGGGTAGAGAGATAAGACTGGGTAGGCACAAAAAAAATGCTTGGCAGCATAAGGACGGCAATGGCAGCAACTAGAGTTGAGCGATACTTTCCGATATCCTAAAGTATCGGAATCGGAATGGTATCGCCGATATCACTAAAATATCGGCGATACCCGATACCGATACCGGAAGTCCCATGTAAGTCTATGGGAACAAAATATCGAAATTAAAAAAACCCCATTCTTGCCTTGTTGGTTAATTGTACATGAAGGAAAACAAGAAAGAGTAATGTAGAATGTATTGGGGAAGGTTGAGGAGACATTAAAGGCATAGATGTTTAACCCAATCAAATGGAATAGCATAAAATATTTTTTTTTTTAAAGATGTTCGGATTGACGAAGAAATTGACAATGTTGTTAACGTTTTTTATATTTTGGCAAATATGTATATTACACAACTTCCATGCTCTTCATCTTCACCTTTTTAACTTTTCACACACTTTCTCCTTCATAATCTTCTGCAGCATCATCTTTTTCATCAAATTATTCTTCATCTTCACCTTCTTTATCTTCTTCTTAAACTTCTTGCTATTCATCTTTGTTAACATTACTCATATTCTTCTTATTAAACTATTATTCTTATTCATATTCTGCTTCATCTTCTTCATCATATTCTTATTTGTGACAGAGAATCCTGTACTTGTAATCTGTCAAAGTATGAATTTTTCATCCTTCCGTTCTTGCTGTCACAAAAGATTTAAATTACAACAGTATTTGTCCGTGTTCAGTTTAGCCTGCAGCAGCAGGCTTTTTCCAGGGGCACCACGAGGAGGAACGGACTCACCCCCATACACTGCTTAGTCTTCTTCTGCTTAGAATTTAGAGCATATATTTTGCTCTTCATTTTGGTCTTATACTTCATGTTCTTCTGCTTTTAGATCTTCTGCTTATTGTTCTTGTGTCTCTTGTTCCGTATCTTGTATTTGTAGCACAATCTTGTACCAGCTGATGTTACTGGGACACGGTTACTAAGCAGGAGGTACCTGTGCTCCAAAGCACTACCAAGGACCAGCAGACGTTGCTGGAACTCGGATACCGAGATGGAGGCACCTAGGCCAAAGGCACTGCGGAGAACCATTTGACGGTACTGGAACCCGGACGGGTAGCAGAAGGTACAAGAGCCAATGCAAGTAACGAGGACCAGCTGACTGTGCTGGAACCCGGAGGGGCAGCAGAAGGAAAAGAGCCAATGGCACAACCGAGGACCAGCTGACGTTACTGGGACACGGTTACTAAGCAGGAGGTACCTGTGCTCCAAAGCACTACCAAGGACCAGCAGACGTTGCTGGAACTCGGATACCGAGATGGAGGCACCTAGGCCAAAGGCACTGCAGAGAACCAGCTGACGGTACTGGAACCCGGAGGGGCAGCAGAAGGAAAAGAGCCAATGGCACAACCGAGGACCAGCTGACGTTACTGAACCCCAGTAACACAGGAGCAAGTGTTGACTGTGCTAACAGCACTTCCGAGCAACAACTGGCGGTGTTGGAGCCCAGGGTCAAGGAGGATGTTTAAATACTAGATCAAGTAATTTCCTTGTTACCTGTCAATTTTAAATGTCTATACTTCAAACAAGAGAAAGATAACCTTTACTACCATAAGATGATGATTTCATTTAAACTAATATCTAGATAAATAAAGAATTGACAAACATAAACACATACATTAACATGTTGAACAGCAATGCAAACCACAAAATAAATTAGTTAAGGAATCTGCTATACGGTTGTACATAAAAGCATACAAGTACATATCTGAATCCATTAATGATGGATAAGTAACAGTATGTACACCATTTTTATTGTATAGACAATGAATGTCTGACTTCAAAACATCATCAGCATTACAAGTAATCTGTGATATTACTAAAATGTTCCATTTGCTGAATAATGTCACTAAATATTTTATACAAAATTATACAATTTCCATCATGTAATACTCATAATATGTGGCAATAATCATTTTTATTAACAAACATAACCTTTAAAAAGTGCATAGTGCATAGTGAAAATTGCTATTTATGGCTGACTGTCGACTTGGAAGCATGACAACAGATAGATAAGGTATATATAGATGAGACTGCATAGCCACAGATGGTGAATGGCGATGTAATACTGTACCTCAATAAAGTGTGCGTCACTACTACATAATTTTTTTTATATAGCTTTATATACAGGGTACATGGATGTATGCTTGTGCCTTTGTTTTGACGCACAGACTGCCTTCCTGCTGAGACGCATTGGGTAGTGAACAGTTGTGTGCAGTGTTCACTGCAGTCTCTGCGGAATAACCACACTTAGACCTTATAACTTTTCAGACTTTCTTTATCAATCTACCAAGATGAAGAAGGCAGGGAGTAAGGCACGTGGTCGTGGAGTTTCTTCAGGGAGAGGACGTGGGGATTCTGTGGCTGCTGCGGCCCCCAGTGACACAGCATCCACCAGTTTTCCCCGTGAGCGTTCCTTTATGCGCACTTTTGTAGGAGCTCGGAGTACCCCCCTGCTGCGGGAAGAACAAATTGAAGCCGTTGTTATTTGGATGTCAGCCAATGCATCGACTTCAATTGCTTCCACCTCCTCTCAGGACCACAGCACTGTTGGGCAACCATCTGTCTCTTCACCGCCTGGCAAATTGCCCAGGCAGTCAGAGAGTTCTGTACAGGAGCCAGCTGAGTGTCTGCTTCTGTTCTCAGAATCTATTGGCTTGCAAACAGGGGCCCAGCCAAGCAGCATTCTGTAATGTGAAGAGGGAGTATGCAGTGATGCGCAACAGCTGTGTCTCTCTGAATCTGAAGAGGCGGGTGAGACAGTGCCGATGGTCAGCACACCGCAGAACGCATCTGATGATGATGAGACCCAGGTGCCAGTTTCTGTTGAGCATGGTGCTGGCCAGACCACCCAACAGCAGGTGTTGGAAGAGGGTAGTGGAGATGATGAGGTCCAAGACCCAACATGGCATGAGGAACAGGAAGGTGGTGGGAGCAGCTCAGAGGAATAATAATAATATTTATTTATATAGCGCCATCATTTTCCGCAGCGCTTTACAGTTTAGCAGTTTCAGAACACAAGTCATAAGTAACAACGTTAACAATACAATAATTTAAGCTAAATAAGTCGCCCCTGCTCGTGACAGCTTACAATGTACAATGAGATGGGGGAGATACAAAGTATAGGTGTTTATATACAATGGTGCATTTACAATGATGTTCCAGCCATCTTAAGGGACTGAGGGATGGAGATAGTGAATGGGCTAGAGACACACACACACTTACACAGAATACATAGAATGACTTTGATTACTGAATGTGATAGGCCGCTCTGAACAAATGTGTTTTGAGGGAGCGCCTGAAACCATGCAAATTGTGGATAGTCCTAATTTCTTGGGGTACAGCATTCCAGAGGATTGGCGTAGAGCAGGAGAAGTCTTGGAGTCGGGAGTGGGAGGTACGTATTAGTGCAGAGGTTAGTCGAAAGTCGTTTGCAGAGCGCAGCAGTCGGTTAGGCCGATAGATAGAAATGAGGGAGGAGATGTAGGAGGGGTGCTGCACTGTGGAGAGCTTTGTGGGTGAGAACCAGTACTTTGGTTGAAAGCTGGGAGAGGCCTAGAGAAATGGTTAGTGATAGAAGGAAGATAGAGGAAGACATTGCCCCAACGGTACAAACAGGAGGGAGAGTTAGGCTGCAGACTCGGTTGCCTGTAGCCTCCAGTTTGGCACCTGTTCGGAGCAGTTGTCTTCCAAAAGTCAAAACGTGCGCTCCCAGGACTTGCACTGCGTGGTCCTTTTTTCACACACTTGCACATGATATTTGCTATGTGAAATGCAAGCTGTGTAATCAAAAATTAAAAATAGCTAAAAGTGTCAGTCACCTCAATACCACAAATATGTGGAAACATGTGCGGACAAAGCACGTAGTTGAGTTACAAAGACACACTGGAGATGTAGGCCAACCTACAGCAGCACCTACATCTTCAGGTTGTGTTGAAGCCTCTTCATCGAGCTCACACACAGCTGGTTCTGCTTCCTCACAGGATCGCCATGGAAGAACCTCGGCCACTGTTGTCCAGAGACAAACTGTTATTCCACACACAGCAGCAAGTTCCCTGTCATCCTCACACTCCCAGGCCACAAAACAGCCATCGGTAGCACAGGCATGGGATAAAAGACGGCCATACTCCGCAAACCATGCACGAGCACAGGCTCTGAATGCTGGCATTGCAAAACTCCTGTCCCTTGAAATGCTGTGATTCAGGCTGGTGGAGACAGACAGTTTCCGTAAACTGAATATCATTGTCAGTCCCCACAATACAATGTGCCAAGCCGATTTCATTTCAGCAGGCAAGCCGTCCTGGTCTGCAAAAGCATGTTGAGGGAAAAATTAAACATGCGCTACTAAAAGCCCTCAGTAGCAAGGTCCACCTGACCACCGATGCGTGGACCAGTACCCATTGTTATGATCTGCTACAACCAGTAAGGAAAGAAGGGAATTCTGTCCCTACAATAAAAACTAAGCTTGAAATCCCTACGATGTAACGGGGAACCTGATCCTGCGCCCAGACCCGCTAAAGTCCTCATCTAGTGTGAACGAAGACCTATATTTTGCGAGGGATAATCCCTACAAGATCTAGGGACTGTGAGAAAAGGTGGACACCTCCTAACATAAATTGTTGCATGGATAATTAAACAGAAAAATAAATACTTTTGTGATCCTAAAATCAAGCAAAAACTGACGATTAAGGCACCTAAGCACCCGGCTAGCTTAACAGTAGATAATACAATGAAGTCAAGCAAAGCCAGAAGGGCGGAGCCAGACTAAATAGGGAAAAAAAGGTCATGTGACCAGCAAACTGAAACAAAACCTAACAAGGGGTTCTAACACCCATGGCCAGGGACAATCCTTTCCCTCACTGTCCATTTGGGTCAATGTGTGCACCCCGGGTACTGATCTTGCGAGTGGCGCTGTACGTGTTCGCCAACCCCCAAGGGATTGCAGGAATCAAGTCTGTACACATTGATTCCTCCTCCTACCCCAGTTCCTCAGAATCATCGCTGCAGGAGCCGTCACGGTCTACCTCCACATGGACCCGTGAACGTTTACCTGTTGCGCCCGTATGAGCACAGCCGTGTCCAAATGTCAACAGGCCGTCCTGAAATTAATTCCATGGGGAATCTTAGCCACACAGCGCAGGAGCTCTGAAAATGCCATAAAGCAGGAGAGCGAAGTGTGGTTTTTGGAAGAGAATCTACAGGCAGGCTTGGTAGTGTGTGACAATGGCCGAAATCTGGTGTCAGCTCTGGCCTTGGCAACCTCACTCACATACCATGTCTGTCATATGTGCTCAACTTGGTCGTGCAGAGTTTTTTGAGGGGACTACCGGATCTTGATGCACTGCTGCACAAGGTCCGCCTAGAGTGCGCTCACTTGCGACGTTCCAGCATGGCCAGATCGCTGATTGCAGCTCTGCAACGCAGATTTCACCTTCATAAAACATCGTATCATATGTGACGTACCCACCATGTGGAATTCCTCGTTACATATGTTGGAGCGGTTTGTGTGAGCAGCAGCCAACAGTAATGGAGTATCAGCTGCATCAGGCGCAGTCAACTCGCAATTTTGCGCCGTTCACACTTCACCACTACTGAGGGGGCCTCTATAAAAAGAAAATAATATTATTTATTTATATAGCGCCATAATTTTCCGCAGTGCTTTACAGTTTAACAGTTTCAAAACACAAGTCATAAGTAACAACGTTAACAATACAATAATTAAAGCAAAATCAGCCGCCCCTGCTGGTGAAAGCTTACAATCTACAATGAGGTGGGGGAGATACAAAGTACAGGTGTTTATATACAATGGTGTTTTTACAATGATGTCCAGCCATTTTAAGGGAGTGAGGGAGCATGGAGATAGTGAATGGGCTACACACACAGAATTACACATAGAATGACTTTGATTAGTGAATGTGATAGGCCACTGTGAACAAATGTGTTTTGAGGGAGCGCCTGAAACCCTCCAAATTGCGGATAGTCCTAATTTCTTGGGGTAGAGCATTCCAGAGGATTAGCGCAGCCGGGTGAAGTCTTGGAGTTGGGAGTGGGAGGTCGGATTAGTGCAGAGGTTAGTCGAAGGTCGTTTGCAGAGTGCAGCAGTCGGTTAGGCCGATAAATATAAATAAGGGAGGAGATGTAGGGGGGTGCTGCGCTGTGGAGAGCTTTGTTGGTGAGAACCAGTAATTAGGGAAATTTGGGTCCTATAATGAATGGGCAGCCACTGCCAGTGTAATGAGTGGCAAATAACTCTATGAAGGATATCTGCCACGTTTTGCGTGCGTTTGATGAGTCAACGCGGATGGCGAGTGCAGATGATGCACTAGTCAGCCTGACTGTCCCCTTATCTGCTGCTTCAAAAAACACTGCAAGCACTAAGGCATGGGGTTTTTGGAAGAGGGGAGGATGAGGAGTCACAAATTCCATCACCTTCTGGACAGTCAGCGCAACGTGGTTCCTCACAAAGGGCTGGAGGGACTTTCAAAGTACCATGCTGTATCAACAATTGAAACCTCCAGAGTCGCTGTCCTATATTTTTATAACCATTACAAACTTTTAATGTATTTACAAAGCACCATTTATGTACATTTTTTGTCTATCCTTTTGTAATGCTATTGTTTTCCATAAACTGATGTTACAGAATTATGATACAAAGTTTTTAAAAATTTTTAGTTTTAAATTTGTAAATTTATATGTATTTGAAGGACTTTGTGAGAGGGAGAGGAGGAGTCATGAGGAGGAAGACATCGCTCCAGAGGGAGGTAGACAATGCTCTAGTCATATGTAGACCAAGGGTGGGGTGATGCACAGCAGGCGGAGATGACGCCTCTTGCAGGGACAACGTTTCTTGGCCGTTGGGAGTCTGCAGCACATGGTGATTTCATGCTGCAGTGGCTGAGAAACGACCGCCGCATCGAAAACATTCACACCACGTCTGATTATTGGGTGTACACCCTCCTAGACCCTCGCTACCGGGACAACTTACAAAGCCTCATCACACCGTTGAACCGGGAGCGTAAAATGCGGAAGTACCAAGACACAACTGGTGCAATCCATAATGTTCTCCATTCCGCCGAGAGCACTGCTGCTGCTACTGCTTACAAAGCAGCTCTGTGCGTCGAGGGCAGTGGAGACAGCCTGCAACAAGAGGGAGCACAAGCAGCGCCTTGCACAGGGCAAGAACAGTATGTTCCAAATGTGTCGAAGTTTTGTGGCAGCGCCACCAATGTCTACACCATCCGAGACGGCTCCAGTCAGCAGGAGGGCACATTTCCGTAAGATGGTGACAGACTACATGTCTTGCCCTCTCAGTGTACTCCCAGATGGCTCTTCCCCATTCAAGTTTTTGTGTCTCTAAGCTGGATACATGGCCAGAGCTTTAGCCAGTATGCATTGAGGTGCTGGCTTGATCTGCTGCCAGTGTATTATCGGAGCGGTCTTTACTGCTGCATGGTGGGTACTAACAGACCGTTGCATGCGACTTATCCTCCGATAATGTAGAACGGCTTACTTTTCTGAAAATGAACTAGGCATGGATCTCGCCTGAATTTGCCTGTCCGGTTTCAGATTAACTAACTGGTTGCAACGTTTTCCATGTCTCCTGTTATGTTCATCTTTCTACCACCTGAGCTATACTCCCTGGGCTACTACACTGCCAGTTGCTGCTCAGAAGTGTCGTGTCCACAGACCAATACACAAGCTATAGTGATAGTGGGGTTCAGTAACGCCTGCTGTTCCCTGCTGCGTGTCTGACAAAAATTAATGCTGCTAACTCCAAATTTAAAGTTCAAATTAAAAGTTCAAACATCTCATACTAGGCCCAGGCTACACCCTCCTTGAC
>JARQOD010010195.1:0-28266 GCA_033576555.1 Oophaga sylvatica | reverse complement strand
TTTTTTTGAAAAAAACCAAAAAATAAAATTTTTTTAAAAATTTTCCCTCAAAATAAAAAAAAAAATTTCACTTGGTTTTTAATACTTCTTTTATCCGGTTTTAATATAAATTATTTTAAGCCCCCCTTTCCCCCTGGTTGGAAAAAAAAAAACCATTTTATTTAAACCCAAGGGGACACCCCTTTTCCTAATTAACATTTCCTAATTTTCCAAAGGGGTTTTATCTTCTGGTTGGAATTATGTGGTTGCAGCGTCAAGTTCTGGTCGGATTTTTCCCTTGGTCCCCACGGTCTCCTTTATTTTTAAAACCAGGCCCTCAAAAAATTTGGTTCCGTTTTGGGCGGAGGCTGCCCTTTAAAAATCCCAAAAAAAATCTGCGTAAATTTTTCTAAGGTCTTAAAAAACCCCGTCGATAGACAGAACCCAAAAAATATTGAAAAAGCCCATTACACCTGAGAATTGGATTTTTTTCCTGGCTGGGGGCCCCAGTGTCTATCTTCTCAGGTTTGGGGGGGGTTTCCCCCTTTTTCTTCCTTTTAGTCTGAGAAAGTGGTAGTATTTTTTTAAAAGCCCTCCCTGTGCTGTGCCCCTGAGGACAATCCATACCCCCCTTTTGAAACTTGAACCCTGTTTGCTCGGGTTTGTCATCGTGCCCCCTGGGGGGACCCCCGGGGGGGCCCCAGATTTCCCCTGACTTTAAAAAGTTGCCCCCTCCAAAATCTTGCCCCTCCCCCAAAATCCTATAGGATAGTCCTTCGATATTCCCCCGGCGTAGGACCCCCCCTGTGAGGGTGTTTTTTTTCTTCCCCAGGGGTTGACCTGAGTTTGGCAGTCTGCAGCCCGGGCCCCCGGCCCTCCCAAAAGGTTGCCCCTTCCCCACCCCCGTATTTGCCGGGGGCCCCTGTTTCCCCAAAATTTGAAGCACTTACGGGTGCCAGGATAGAAAACACACCCCCTCCCCCTCCCAAAAAAAAGGGTTTGGGGTAAGTGGGCGTGTTTTTTGCATTGGCGCAGTTTCAAAAACCCCCCCCCCTTTTTCCTATTTCTTGTTTTGGTGAGGTCAGAGCCCAAAGGTCCCCAATGCCCCGGGCCACACCAAAGGGCCTGCGGGGGAACAAAAATTTCCAAAAGTTTTTTTCCCGTAAAAGGTATTGGCTTGAGTGGGAAATTTAAAGTGAACTTACCCCCGCCCTCAGAGTCTCAAAATTTGGGGGGAAAATTTTTGACCGAACCCCCCCAGGTTTATTTCATGAGCTTAAAGCTGCGTTTTCCCCCTGCCTGTCTGGAAGATTAATCACCGCCAAGATGCTAAACGGCAAACCCCCCTTTTGGGGGACACAAGAGTCCCTGCCACAAACTCCTGTCTGGCAGTCCTCCCTTTGGGACCTTGGGGCCGGGGAAAGCACAAAATTTCGGGTTTTAAAAAAACCCGGCCGGTATAATTGGCCCCGAGGTGAAGGCGGGCTCCCCCGATCCAGGGATTCGGGGGGGAAACCCCGGGGGTCAAATAGGTGACTGGGGGGGTGGGGTCTGCAGCGGGGGGGCTTCTCCCCTTTTGTGCTGGGAAAATTTAAAAGGGGGGGAAAACAAAAAATTTATCATGTACATTTATCAAAAATCAAAAGTCATATCGGGCTCCCAGCGCCCCCAAAGAATGTGCTCCCCCAGCCCCGACCCCTTAAAATACGGGGGTTTTCCCCGCATCAGGCCCTGCTGGGCCCCATCGGGGGCCCCGGCACTGCCCCCCGCCCCCAATGTTGTGTTGGCTTTTTAGCCCCGTGGCCCTCTGCTGGGATGTGCCCTTCATGTGTGTTGGAAAACTGCTGCCCGGGGCGTGTAGGCATTTTGGAAATTGTTGTACCTCTACTGGAAAGTGCCCCTTTTGTGCTGCTTGGAAAACTGTGAGGTGTTTGGGCTGGGCATTTGTTTTTGGGTTTTCCTTGTGGAATCTGCATTCGCTTTGCTTTGGTCTGCCCCGGCAGTTTAGTGGGCATTTGGGATTGTGGTTTTCCCCTTTCTGGGGGGCCGCACTACAGGTTTTGCTGGTGGGCAAATTTTCCTTTTTGGGAAAAGAAAAATTTCGGGGGGGGCATGGCCGGGACCTGCTTCTGGGGGTCCACCTGGGGCAATGTTGCCTGGAACCCGCAGGTTCTGTTCTGTGAATTTTTAAAATTCCCCCTTCATAAGTTCCGCCGGGGCCCCATCCTCTCTGGACGGGGGTCCCTGTCCCTCACCCCTTTTGCCAGCAAAAAAACCCAGTTTTGTTAAAGGGCTGTCATAAAATCATGGTCCCCGGGGTTTTTGCCTTTGTTTAGCAAGGTCATCTGCTCGCAGTGAGTCTTTTGCTGTGAAAAAAAGACTTTGACCGGGGGATTTTCCCCCCTTGGGGTGAAGTCAGGTGAGTGGGTTCCTCCTGGGCCCCGATTTTAGCGTGTCCCCGGTGTTTTAACCCCGGGCCCTCCCTTAATTTTTCACCTCCGGGGTTTATGGCCCAGGTACGCATTTTACTGCGCTCCTGACTCGACCTTGTGCGCCGAGTCGCCATGCGGTCACCACATTTTTGCTGCAAGTTTTCCTGTATGTCTGTCCCCCCCGTGGGTTTTTCCCCCTGTGGAAGTAGCTGAACACCTGACCCGTGGGGGCCTCTCTGGGCGGCTGCTTTCCCCATTTTTTCCCCAGGGTTTTTTTGGGGGTTTTTCTTATTGCCTTCATCTGTTGCCTTGGTGGCCCTGTTTAAAACCAATTTTTACTACAATGGCTTTTCCTTTTCCGTTACTTTATCATTTAGCTTCCCCCCCTTTTGTTGCTGTACTTCCTTGGGCTTTTTTCCTCAGAAAATACTTTAGGTTTGTATTGCCTAGAAAAGCTTGGGCGCTTCTTCCCAGTGTGGTGGAAGCTGGGTTTTCTTGGGGAGTTTCCCCACCCAGGGTGGCCCTCCCGGGCTTGCTCCAGAATAGGGAGCTTCAAACACACAACCCTCAGCTGGAGGCAGTTTATAGTAGTTTTTTTCTTGTACATGGAGGAGTATTATGTGTTTTATTTTGAAATTTTGGGGGCAGTATTATAGTGTTTATTTTGTAAATAGGGGAGTATTATGTAGTTTATTTTTGAATAGGGGCAGTATTATGTATTAATTTTTGAATTTTGGGCATTTTTATAGTTTTTTCTTGTAATAGGGGCATTTTTTTTTTTTTTTCTTGTACAAGGGGTAGTTTATAGAGTTTTTTTTTCTTGTAATGGGGCAGTTTTTAGTGGATGTTGTCTAGGGGCAGTATTATATTAGTGTGTTGTACATAGGGGCATATTATTTAGTGGTTGTACATGGGGCGTTTAAGTTTTTGTTGTACATGGGGCAGTATTTTTGTAGTGTGTTGTAAATAGGAGGTATGACTTTTGGCTTCGGTTTCCGTTTTCGGTGTGGGTGACATTATTCTCTCCTTGCTGTCTCACCCTTTCTGTGATACGTGGAGACGTATAATGCTGGACGTTTGTAAATCTCGGTGTGAGGGCTCCCCCCAAAGACTTCGGAGACGCAGGGGAATGTGATAAAAAAGTTCCCCGATTCCCTTGGCTGCGGTGTTTCTCTTTTTCTCCAAATTTTTTCCCGGGGATCAGCATTTAAAAAAACGGAAAACCCCCCCTAACTTGAATCCCCCCCTGCCCCGAGCTGTAAAGGCTTTTTTCCATTCGCAACCAGTGTCGGAAGAAGAGACCAAAAAACATTTGTGCATGTATCTTAAATTTTTCTAAAAACTAAAATCTTTCTAAAAAACCCAAACAAACATGAAATATGACTTTACAAAAAATTTCAGCCCTCCAGAGCTGCGTCACTTTTGCTGTTTATGTTTCTTTCCTAAAATCACTGCAGAGTGCACTCACTATTTTGCTGTTAAATCATGTCTTATCCTCCGAGCTGCGTTACTTTTGCTGTTCATCATGTTATCCTCCCCGGTGCAGTCATTTTTTTTGCTGTTACGTCAGTCTTATCCCCCAGGCTGCAGTCACTTTTGTGTTACATCATGTTTATCCTCCACACCCCCAGAGCTGGCCTCATTTTTGTGTTAATCATGTCTTATCCTCCGAGCTGGTCATATTTGTGTTACATCTGTCTTTTTCCCCCCGGCTGCGTCATATTCTGCGTTTATTGGATCGCCGCCGGGGGTGGGATACTCGGTACCGGGCCGGGTATTGAAGGATGTGTACGCGGCGGTGACCGGCCGTGGCCCTGGGCGTCAATTAAAGGGGAATTTTTCAGGGGGGGGTTAGAGTTTGTAGGGGTATTTTTTGACACCACCTGTGGTATTGGTAAAAAGGGGCCGCGCTGAGTGCGACCACTAAGACCCCTGGTGTGATGCGAGAGGGAAATAGCTTTTTCCCGGAAATTGGATTAGGGAGTGTGTTGTAGTATTTGGGGCGGTGTGAGAGTTTAGTGAGTGTAATAGGAGATGCAGGAAGAAATGAGAACATAAAGTTGCAGTTTCCAAAAATTTATAGTTTTTTGTGTCAATACAGTGCCCCCTTGGTTGTGTTCCAGGTGAGGGGTCGCAAACTCCCAGTTAGTTTTTGGGGAAAACCTTTCCAGGAAAAATTTTTCTATATTTGGTTCCTTTCCGGCTGTATACTTGTGATTTTCCGCCCCTTTATCCTTCCTGCACCTTCACAAACAGTTCCTGTTTTTGGCTGCGAATCCTTTCAGAAAAGACTTATTTCTGCGTTCCTTTATTCTATATGCTACCTCTCCGGGAAGATATTTGGGTTTTGTCTGTGTCCCTATTTTCAAGCAGTCGATTGCTAGCTGGTCTTAAAGGGGTTTTTTACTAAGCTAAGGGGTCGAGTGCCCTCTGCGACCTGGTCCCCTGCCAACAGGGGGCCGATGGATGGTCCTGCTCTCTGTATCCCCGGCCCTTTCCTCTCTCACTCCAAAGCTTCTCTTTTTTTGCTTTTTCTCTTATTCTGAACCCAAACCTTCCGCTTCTAGTCCTTTGGTCTCTCTCTGGGCCCTTTTTCCTTTTCTGTAGGGCCCCCTTCATGGGAGTGCTTCTCAACGTCTTACCCCTTTCCTCCCTTCAGAACTCCCAAAAAACTGCCTTTTGTTCCCCCAAGTTATTTTCCTCCTCCTTGTATTATACCCACCCCCTCCCCTTTCCTATTGTCTGGGATGAGAATCCTCCGCAGGGTTCATCAGGGTGCCCGCTGTTCTTGTGTGTGTTGGGTGAGGTTTGTTAAATCCTAGGTGGTGCTCCCTCTTACCTGGAGGGAAGTTACACCTCTGGGTGAGGTGCATTACCTCTGTGGCGATGAAACCCTCAGGGCACACTACCCCCCTTGTTAAACATAGCCTGGGGGCTGGAATAAGTTAATTTGTTACTGGAAAAGATACAAATTTTTAGGAAGCATGTCAGTGAAAACAATTTCAAACTCAACTTCCCAGGAGGGGGGCACTTGGTCTTTAACCCTTATGCCATCGGACGTATACCCCGTCCATGGTCTGGGCCCGTTATGCGGGGACGGGTTAGTAGTCCGTGGTCGGAGCGTCCCGGGGGAAGCGCAGCCGATCGCGGCGGGGTCAGCTGTTAACAGTGACAAGCCTTGTGTCAGGGAGCGGTCAGGGCTCCCGGGCCATTAACCCCGGCCCGGATCAAACATGTACGGTTTTCCCGGGGCCGGGGAGGTGCGGGCAGGGGGCTCCTGCGGGGCCCCCTGGACCCTCGGCAGGCGGTGTCGCGCTGTTCCGAGGGTCGCCCTCCCTCCAGGTTCCGGATCCAAGATGGCCCGGGGTCCTGAGGGAGGCGGCTTCCTATGCCTGCTGAGAGAGGCATGAGGCCGCAGCGTGCCAGGCGATCGTGGTGTGAAAGAGTGCTGTGCACCTGTACACCTGCGTTCTGCTAAAAACAGTGATGTCCCCCTGGGACAAGTAAAAAAGTTAAAAAAATGAAAATAAAAAGTGGTAAAAAAAATAATAAAAAAAAAAAAAAAATTATTCCCCAATAAATTAATTTCTTCCTGTAAATAAAAAAAAAAACAATAAAAGTACACTTTTGGTATCGCGCGTCCGTAAGAACCCCCCTATAAACTATCCCATTTGTTAAACCCCTTTAGTGAACCCCTTAAAAAAAAAAAAAACTAAGCAAAAAATCAATGCTTTTATCTACCGCCGAACAAGAAGTGGAATAACCGCGATCAAATGACCGATTTTAAAATGGACCGTGGAAAAACGTATCTTGTCCGCAAAAAAACGAGCTAATAAAGCATCACAGCGAAAAAAATAAAAAAGTTATGCTGCAGAATAAAGGATGCAAAATAATAATTTTTTAGATAAATTGTTTTATTTATAAAGCCCAAAAATAGAAAAATGAATAAAGAGGTTCATCGTAATCGTAAGGACCGAAGAATAAAACTGCTTTATCAATTTTCCACCGGAAACGGTTATAAAGCCTCCCAAAGAAATTCTGAATTGCTGATTTTTTTATTTAACCTCCAAAATCGAAATAAAAAGCGATCAAAAAACGTCAATGTCAAAAATGGTCCAATAAAAGTCACCTCGTCCGCAAAAAATAAGACTCACAGACTCTGTGGGCCAAAATATGCAAAAATTATAGCTCTCAAAATGTGGTGATGCAAAAAATACTTTTTGCAAAAAAAAAGGTCTTTTAGCGTGACAGCTGCAACACAAAAACCCACTATAAATAGTAAAAAACCCCCCTTTATACCCCTTTGTTGGGAAAAATAATAAAATTAAAAAAAAAGTTTTATTTCCATTTTCTTAGGGTTAGGGTTGCGGCTAAAGTTAGGGTTAGGGTTGGCGCTAAGTTTGGATTAGGGTTAGGGTTGGTTAGGGTTAGGGGTGTGTTAGGGTTAGGTTTGGGTTAGGGTTGGGATAGGGTTAGGGGTGTGTTGGGGTTAGGGTTGGAGTTAGTTGGGGGGTTTCTGCTGTTTAGGCAATGGGGTCCCCCAAATGGCATGGCGTCTGATTCAATTCAGTCAATTCTGCGTTTGAAAAAGTCAAAACGGGCTCCTTCAATTTGGCTCTGCCATGCGCCCAAACGGGGTTTTTTTCCCCCAATATGGGGTTCGCGTCTCTGTACCCCAAGAGTTAGTGAATTTGTCCTATTTCTTCGTTACCTTGGGAAAATAAAAAACTGGGGGCGAAAATATCTTTTTGTATGTTATAAACTTCTGTGAACACTTGGGGCTTCATAGCGCTCACCACATTTAGATAAGTTATTGTGGGGTTATTTTCCAAATGGGGGTTTCCTTTGGGGGGGTTTCCATGTTTGGCGCTCAGGGGTCTCCAAAGCGACATGCGCCCCAGCCATTCCATCAAGTCTGTAATAAAACGCAAATCTTCCCTTCCGGCCCTGCGGCGCCCATCAGTGTTTTCTCCCCAAATTTTTGGGTTTCAGCGTCTCGGACAAAATTGGACAAAAAACTTTTGGGGTCAATTTCTCGTTCCCTTTTGAAAATAAATTTTGGGGCGAAAAAAATCTTTTTTTTAAAAAAAAAAGGTTTTTTATTTTTAGGCTGTAGCTTTAAACTTTGTGAAGCATTCGGGCTTCAAGTGTCACCAACCTGTAGTTCCATGGGGGTTATTTTCCAAATGGGGGTCACTTGGGGGGTTTCCCTGTTTGGGAATCAGGGGCTCCCAAATGCGCTGACGCCCCCAGACAATCCTCAAAGTCTGCAATCCAAAACGTCCTACTTCCCTTCGAGCCCCAACGTGGCCTACAGTAGTTTAATCCCACATATTGGGTTTAGGTCTAGGAAAAATTGGCAAAACTTTTGGGGCCAATTCTCCTGTTCCCTGTGAAAAATAAATTTTGGGGGGAAAAAAATCTTTTTTGTAAAAAAAAAAAGATTTTTTTTTTAGGCTGTCGTTAAAACTTTGTGAAGATTGGGGGTTCAAAGTGCTCACCAAACTCTGATAAGTTCCTTGAGGGGTTTGTTTCCAAATGGTTTTTTGTGGTGGGTTTCCCTGTTTAGGCAGATAGGGTCTCCAAACACGGAATGGCATCCCGCCAATTTTGGTTTGAAAAGTCAAACGGGCTCCTTCCCCTTTCCCAAACTTATGCACCAACGTGGTTTCCCCACTTGGGGTTCGGTATAGGACAAATTGCACAATAACTTTTGGAGTCTTGTTACCCTTTGGGAAAAAAAAATTGGGGTTAAAAGATCAATTTTGTGGAAAAAATTATGATTTTTTTAATTTTAGGCTTATTTTTAAACTTGTGGAGCCTTGGGGGTTCAAATTGCCTCACCAAGATTAGATAAGTTCCTTGGGGGTTAGTTTCAAAATGGGGAACTTGGGGGGGGTTTTCCACTGTTTGGACTAGGGTTCCAAATGAACATGGCGTTAATCTCAATTCCAGCAATTTTGGTTGGAAAAGTAAATTTTGGTGTTTCTTCGAGATCTGCCGTGCGCCAAACAGGGGTTTTCCCCCCAAATATGGGGTTCAGGTACTGGCAAATTGGACAACAACTTTTGAGGTCCAATTTCTCCGTTTATGGGAAAATAAAAATTGTGACTAGAGATCATTTTTGGGGGGAAAAAAATAGGTTTTTTTATTTTCTGCCGGGCTTTATAAATTGTGTGAAGCATTGGGGGTCAAAGTGTACAAAGTTTGTAGTTCTTTGGGGTTTTGCTTCCAAAATGGGGTCCTTGTGGGGGGTTTCCACTGTTTTGGCTCTCTGGGGCACTACAGTGGAACTGCCCCCTCATTGTTTGCTTTCCAAAGGTTACTGCTTCCTTTCCAAGCCCTGCCATGGCCCCAAACAGTTCCCCCCCCACTTTTGGGTATCGGTACTCGGACAAATTGGAAAACATTTTGGGGCCAATTTTTCCTTGGGGAAAAAATAAAATTTTGGATTAAAATCATTTTTTGGAAAATTGTTTTTTTTTTTTTTTACACCCAGGATTATAAACTTTTGGAAAACTTTGGGGTTAAAGTGCTAACAACGTCTAGATAGTTCCTTAGGGGGTCTAGTTTCCAAAATGGTTCACTTTGGGGGGTTTCCACTGTTTAGGTGCTTAGGGCTGTTCCAAACACGAATGGCGTCCAATTCAACTCCACCAATTTTAGTTTGAAAAAGTCAAACGGCGCCTCCTTCCCTTAGGCTTGGTGTGCCCAAACAGTGGTTTTCCCCCAATATGGGGTATTGGCGTACTAGGAGAAATTGCACAAAAATTTTTCTGCCTTTTTCCTTTTCCCTTGTGAAAAAAAAAAAAGTTTGTAAAAGATCTTTTTGTGGCTAAAAAGTTAATATTATTTTTTCATTCACGTTGCTTCGCCCTGTGAAGCACCTGAAGGGTTAATAAAATTCTTGATTGTGGTTTTTTGGTACCTTGAGGGGTGCGTTTTTTTAGAATGGTGTCACTTTTGGGTTTTTTCTGCATTAGAACCCCCAAGTGACTTCAAGTGAGGTGTTCCCTAAAAAAATGGCTTTGTAAATTTTGTTTTAAAAAATGGAAATCACTGGCAACTTTTAAAAATTTTAAAAATTTCCAACAAAAAAAAAATTTTGGTTCCAAATTGTGTGATGTAAGTAGACATGTGGGAATGTTATTTTTAACTATTTTGTATGCATATTTCTTGTTTTAAGGGAAAAAAAATTCAAGTTTGAAAAATTGCAAAAATTTTCAAAATTTTCGCCTTTTTGATTTTTTTCAAAAATAAAAGCAGGTATTGGAAGAAATTTTTCCACTAACGTGAGTACAATATGCACGGGAAAAAAAAATTAGAAATCGGAATATCCGTTGAAGCGTTTCCAGAGTTTAACCTTAAAGGCAGTGGTTGAATTGTAAAAATTGGCCGGTCATTAAGTGCAAAACACCCTTGGGGTGAGGGGTACTTGCATAAAACATTAAAACTAGTTGAGCAGTGTTTTGGTGAAACGTAACTCTAAGTTCGCTACCGGACATGCACAATTTTTTCTTACAAAAGTATAAAAATAAAAAAATAAGAAAATTCTACAAATTTAAATTTCAGTTTCTCTTCTGTGCGCCCCTCCGGGGTGTTTTCTTGTTGCAACCATTGCTAGGGGTTCGTACTGAATTGGATTCTTGTCCCTGTTACAACAAGTGTTCAATTTTCATCTGTCTTTACAATTTCAATCAAAAGGTTTTTACCAAACTAATTTAACATTATCTAAATTACTCTTCAAATAAACAATTCTTTGTTCACTTTAACTCGTCAATATATTAACATTTTATCTACACAATCGCAAAGAGGTAAAAGGTTCAAGTGCAATTTTTTAACGTTATTCGGGCAAATAAACTTTCATCAGTTCAGTCAAACTTTTTCTTTCTAAGTGCAACATGGGGGACCCGTCACAAACCCTTTCGTAGGCCTTGGGGGGTTCAAGGCAACAATTGGTCTCCTTGTGGACCATTCTTCGGCCCGCCAAAAGGTTTTGCTTCTGAGGTCGTGGGTGTCGCGTACCCTAAGGACTTAGGTAAAACCAGGGGAAAACGACCTAAACAGGTGCAAAACTATTTACTACGAGGTTTTTTACCCAAGCATTGTTTGGCCCAATGTTTTAGAAAAACTGTAAATGTGTCAAAGTGAACTGAGTGCAACAAACCCGTCCGGTGTCAACTTCCTTGTGCAGACATGGTTTAAGAACTAATCGTTAGTTATTTGGTTGTTTAGATTGACTCTGCGGGGTACCGGGACCCACCTGCACTCCACCGAGGTTTGTATTAGGCACATTGGTGCTACGACCTTGGTGCCTCCTGGGGTGCACACAATTAGATTATGCCTGGCGATATAGTCTATGTGCGATTTCCTGGGTTTGGGCCCTTTTCCCTCACCCTGGGTGGGGGGAAGTGGGCTTCAGCTGGCCTGCTCTGATTGCTGTGAAAGGGCCCGTGGCTCCTGCGCGCGGCGGCGGTTAAAGGTGCCATTTGGGATCCCCCTTTTAGGCCCGTGGGGGGTTTTGTAGGTTTACCAAGGTCACCCGGGTTACGATCCGGTTGGGTGTCCCTCCCAAAGGAGATTCCCGCCCCGAGGGTTCGAATATTTCGCAGGGCGCGGCTCTTAATGAGCCCCAGCTTTTGGCGGAAACTCCACCTTTTTCCCCCTTCCGAAACGGCCCCGACCCGTTATGCTCCTTGCTGGGCTCGTTGTTGTCGGTGAGATCCGCTGGTGCTGTCCTGCGCCGGGCCTGCTTCCTTGGCTGCCGCTCCATTCCTCTGCAAACTTCTTTCTATGCACCCAGTCCGGCCTCGATGTCCGCGCCTGGTCGGCGTCCGGGAACCCCATCGGTGGGGCCTTTGGGGTCCAGCGAAAATCATTCTGGGCGCGTGGAACTGGCACCTGGGGGAACGGTTGCATCTGCCCAAAGCGGTTTTGGCCGCAGGGCCGATCCCAGGCGTGTTTGCCCATGCCGCGCCTGGTTCACGGGCCGGTGGGGGTAGGCGCGGTCCCACCCAGTGATTCCTCTTCCATTCAATTTCTGTACGTTGTGTGCAGTGCAGGGGGGGGGAATTTTGTTGTGTGCATCGCGCTGGTTATTGGCTGCCTGATGTGTATTGCTGTGTGTACAGCTGGCGACTGCTTTTTACAAGCCTAATCTTTTTTTTTTTTTTTCTGCCAGTTCCAAGCGTTCATTTTTTCCCACCCGTTTGGCTGTACGCTCCTCACACACCGTGTAGGTGGTATCACGACAAATACATGGACTATTGTGTGTGACTCGGAATTTATGAGATTTCAATTTTTCCCCAAAACGTATAAGTGGTATCTTCTGATACAGTATGTTTCCTCCTTTGTATTACGGTCTAATCCTTACTGAAAGAGGTCTGTGTGTTACTCGGAAATATATAGGAGATTTAAATTACCCTACACTGTTACGTGGTATCTTCGGATAAATTGCCTTTTTTGCTTTTTTTTATTTGGTTTACTCCATATGGCTGTGAGCGTCGTGTGTTACTCGGATTATATACAGAATTTTCAATTACCCCAACACTTATAAGCTGTTCGTTCTGTCAGTACACTTTTTTGTTTTCATTTCTGTTTACCATACTGGCCTGTGGATCTGTGTGTTACTCTCGAAATATATACGGAGATTTACTTACCCCAACACTGTATACGCTGTTTGCTTCTGATACATTACCCTTTTTTATTTTTAATTTGGTATGATCCTCTGAGCCTGGGGGTTGTGTCTGACTCTGGAAAAATATTACGGGATTTTCAGTTACTCCTTGCTGTATTCGTTTCGCTTGTGATAAGTACCCTTTTTGGCAGAAAGTATCTCGCCCCATGTAAGTGACTTGAACTGGAACTTGCCCAATGTGTGATTTGTTTGCGGTCTGCTTTTTATTTTGGTGTAATCCTTCTGAGCCTGTGAGGTCTGTCTGTTGCTTGGAAATTATACGGAGTTTAAAATTACCCAACACTGTTACAGCGTACGCTTTATTCTTTACCCTTTTTCTACTTTTTATTTCTGGTGTAATCCTATGAGCCTGTGAGCATCTGTGTGTTCTTGGAAAATTTATGAAGATTTCAATTAAAAACACTGTAACAGTTGTCTTTCTGATCCAGTCACTTTTTTGCTTTTATTTCTGGTTAATATACTGAGCCCCTTTTGAGGTCGTAAATCTCTGTTTATATTTCCGGGTAACACCAATTCCCTTGATTATAAGCTGTCGCTTCTGTTACATTACCCTTTTTCTATTATTTTGGTGTGTCCATATGAGCCTGGAAGTCTGGTATTTTGGAAATATATCGGAGTTTTAAATTCCCCACCCATGATCAGCTGTCGCTTTATTTATTACATTTTTCGCTTTTTATATTTGTCTAATCCTTGTGAGGTGGAAAGGTCTGTGTGTGATCCTGAATATATACGAGATTTCAATTTACCCCTAGCTGTTACGTTTACGCTGTGTAAACACTTTTTCAGTTTTATATTCTTGTCTAATTCATACTGGCCGAGAGCGTTGTGTCTGCTCCCCGAAATATTTTGGAGATTTACAATATTTTCCCTATACTATATATAACCCAAATTAGTGCAATTTTAGTATAATGCTTATATAATCATGTAACAAACATAATCCTGTGTAATAACACTAGGATTACTAAAAGCATTATTATTATCGTCATACGTTTCTTTGAAAAAATATTCAACTTTATTATATATAAAATATTTAGATTTTCACACATAGAAAAAGATGCAAGATCTGAAAAAAAAAAGGGACACACGACTCTCCTTAAATAAAACATGCTGCATTGGCATGACGTGAAATGCTCCAATTACATGTGTTTGTCAATAACATAGGTGCCACTTACGATATGCGATCACTACTACACTAGCCAAAATAACGATTATATGTAAACTATTCAAATCTCCACATTTGTACCTTTCGCAGTAGGAATCTATAACCATAAATGGAAAAGAGTATACTGACCCTGAATGCACATGCCGTGGATTTAATACAATGAAAAATGGGATGCAGCGCTTATACATAATGTTAGCACTGTTTGCATTCGGACGCCCATGATCATGTGCAGCAGAAATAATGCTGTAGTAATTGCATGTTAAACAGTAAAACACGGTGTTAAAAATCCCATGTGCAGCCAAGCCAGTACTATAGTCATTTGCACATTGAACAATAAACACGCTATTGAAGTTAGTCCGAGCTACACAGTTTACCTGATGTTGGCAGCAATGAATGAGTGTAACGGAGTCCAGTAACTCTGCCCGCGCGCACGTTTCACCCAGCTTCTCGGGGGGCGTGTCTAGGCAGAGGGTGTTGCGGACTTTAAATCCCCCTGTTGTCCATGAAAGAGACCTCTAATTAGTGTGTATGGTGAGTGAGGCACATGGCGGCGCATGCCGCGTTATCCGCAAAGCTCTTGTTTGCAGGTGGATGGTTACGGTCTCGATGAGATCACGCCCAGCACTTGACTAATCATGTGACCTGCGCTGATGATCTCAGCGTGTTAGACCGCTCCCATACCACTGCGAGCTCGCATCTAATCTGGGCATGCGCTCTGTGTCTCCAGATTGTCTTAGGTACCTATAGTAAAGAGTGTCGGTATGTATAATCAAAGTCAGGATGTGGATTTGATGTGTTATGCGATTTATATGAGAGCTAATGTGAGAGCTAAATTTGGATGTAGTTAAATAGTTCATAAAAATCTAAACATTGCTCCCAACCTTCAGGTTATATGTCAATACAAACAGTTGGTTTATTGCTATAATACCCAAATAAGCCCCTTCTATAAATTAACCCAAACCTCTTGGGATGCACTTAAACCACCCACACACAAAGCCCTCCAAATAGTAAAAATCACTAATTGTGCAACACATCGATAAATGAGTGAGAACATATATTGGCAACCCAGAAATCCCAACAACTTTGCCCTTATTGGGCCAAAAAATCATACAATTATGAATTAAATCAAATTATGGTGAGTCTTCAATATAAATCAAATGAAGTTCTTTGTGCCTGCTCACTCATCGGACATCATGACACGTAAAGACGATTAATAGTATCCATGCTCCAAAAACAATCCTGGAATCTTGACCGAAATATCTTTTTTTGATGACTAAATAGCTTCTGTACGATAACTCTAGGCCTCACTTGAACCGACTCTCTCAAAAGAAACAAAAAAAACAGGTAAGACAAACATCTAAAAAATTAAAAATTATTTTTAAAAAATCACTCTAAGCCTTTGATGGTTAAACCGGGTCGCTATATTTAATAATTGAAGTCTTATACCTATACCTGGTATCTTCTGATACATTACCCTTTTTCAGCTTTTTATATTCTTGTCTAATCCATACTGAGCCTGAGAGTGTCTGCGTCTGACTCCTGAAATATTATACGGAGATTAACATTACCACAAGACTGTATGCAGCTGTACTCTTGTGATTACAGTACCCTTTTTCAGCTTTTTTATTCTTGTCTAATCCATTACTGAGCCTGAGAGCGTCTGTGTCTGACTCCAGAAATATTACGGAGATTTACAATATTTTCACTATACTATATATACCTGGTATCTGCTGATACATTACCCTTTTTCAGCTTTTTATATTCTGGTCTAATCCATACTGAGCCTGTGAGCGTCTGTGTCTGACTCCTGAAATATATACGGAGATTTATAATTATCCCTAGACTGTATACAGCTGTACGCTTGTGATACCGTACCCTTTTTCAGCTTTTTATATCTTGTCTAATCCATACTGAGCCTGAGAGCGTCTGTGTCTGACTCCTGAAATATATACGGAGATTTACAATATTTTCACTATACTATATATACCTGGCATCTGGTGATTACAGTACCCTTTTTCAGCTTTTTATATTCTTGTCTAATCCATACTGAGCCTGAGAGTGTCTGTGTCTGACTCCTGAAATATATACGGAGATTAACAATTACCACAAGCTGTATACAGCTGTACTCTTGTGATACAGTACCCTTTTTCAGCTTTTTATATTCTTGTCTAATCCATACTGAGCCTGAGAACGTCTGTGTCTGACTCCAGAAATATATACGGAGATTTACAATATTTTCACTATACTATTATATACCTGGTATCTGCTGATACAGTACCCTTTTTCAGCTTTTTATATTCTGGTCTAATCCATACTGAGCCTGTGAGCGTCTGTGTCTGACTCCTGAAATATTTACGGAGATTTACAATATTTTCACTATACTATATATACCTGGTATCTGCTGATACAGTACCCTTTTTCAGCTTTTTATATTCTTGTCTAATCCATAGAAAGCCTGTGAGCGTCTGTGTCTGACTCCTGAAATATATACGGAGATTTACAATATTTTCACTATTACTATATATACCTGGTATCGCTGATACATTACCCTTTTTCAGCTTTTTATATTCTGGTCTAATCCATACTGAGCCTGTGAGCGTCTGTGTTGACTCCTGAAATATATACGGAGATTTATAATTATCCCTAGACTGTTATTACAGCTGTACGCTTCTGATACAGTACCATATATCTGCTGGTATTTTGGGTACATTTTCCCAAAAATGAGGAAGTATGGTGGAAGAGGCGCGGACATGGGCGTGGGGGCAGCTGGTACTGATGGTGGTGGTGCATCTGCTGGAAGTGCCAAAAGCAAAATAGCACCTAAGGCAGAGGTGTTGAGCCGGCGTCATCGTATGGCTCAAGAAGGACTGGAAGGCTCATTTTCTGGGAGTAAGTAAATGATTTTAAAGCCGGAGCATCAGGAACAGTTTTGGCTTACATTGCTGAAACAGCCTCCAGCTCTATTGCCTCCTGTTCTGAAGTTCAAAAAATGCAAGCACTGAGTCGTCAATGCAGGCTCCTGGTCAGGAACAACACCTTTCCTTGTGTCCTTCACCCCACAGAAGTGAAGGATGTGGCAGCCCACACTTCAGATTACTCCATGGAACTCTTTTCACATACCATGCCTGGGTTGTCAAGTCAAATCCTGAATTCCCCAGTCCAAGATGAATCTGACATGGAGTGCACTGACGCACAGCCACTGCTAGATGATTATGTTGGTACATTGACCCACAGCACTTCATTGCCCTCGCAGTCTACTGAGCCAGAATCTGACCCTGATGAAACTCAGGTGCCCCTTCCCGCATACTCTACCACCTTACACAGTGACAGAGAGGAAGGTGCAGATGAAATTGAAGAGGAAGTTTGGATGACCCAGTTGTTGACCTGGATTGGCATCCATTGGGGGAAGAGGGTGCCGCTGGCAATAGCTCAGAAGAGGAGAAGTATTCGCAGCAGGCATCGACATCGCAGCAGCGGTTATCTGCAGGCCCGTAGCTGTCAAAAAACGTGTTAAAAAAACAAAAAGAGTTGCAGGACAGCTTGGCCAGACGGTCCAATTAGCACAGCGTGCAAGCCCTGAAAATTTATACCATAGTAGGAAGAGTGCAGTGTGGCACTTTTTTGACCAAAATCCTATTGATGAGGCAAAGGTTATCTGTAAGAAGTGCGGAAGGACCTTTAGCAAGGGAAAAATCTCAGAAATTTGAATACCAGTTGCATGCTTAGACATTTAATGACATGCACTTGCAAGCATGGATGGACTACAAAAACTCAGGTAGCACATGTGCACCTGCTCCGACTGAAGGTAGCCAGCAACGCCCCATCGCTTCCCCCACTGTAAGCCCACCTGTTAGAAACACCACCAGCAAGAAATGTTGAGGGTGTCGTCGTAAGGCCAAAGCAGTCAGGGAATCACAATGTTTTTGCAATGAAAGACTGAATCTAGGCCATCACCACCACCATCACCAACCCCCTCTCTGTCCGCCATGTCCACCGCTAGTTCCTCCATATGCAGCTCTCAAGTCCAGCTCACCCTAGCAGATACTCTGAGTAGGACAAGAAAGTACTCATCCTTTTATCCGCGTACACTGGGTTTGAATGCCAAAATTGCCAAACTGATCTCATTAGAGATGATGCCCTTGGTTGAAGGCAGCGTTACAAGAGCTCATGGCCTACGCTGTCGCACGCTATGACCTACCAGTCGCCACTTCTTTTCTAGAAAAGCCATCCCTGCCCTCCACCTGCATGTGAAAGACCGCATTGTCCATGCACTCAAACAATCAGTGAGTGGAAAGGTGCACCTCACAACAGATGCATGGGCCAGTAAGCATGGCCAGGGGCCGTTAACGTGTCCATCACTGCGCACTGGGTTAATGTGGTGGATGCAGGCTCCACAGGGGACAGCGGCGGTGGGACAGTGCTGCCTAGCCCACGGTATAGGAAACAGTTGGCTGTAGGCGTTCGACCTCCTCCTCCTCCAGAAGCGAAAGCTCATCGACAGCACAGTCACAGGAGCACTCCATCCACAGCTGCCAGTGTTGCTCACGAGGTCTCCCTCTATCGAACAGTAGTGGTAAGCATCAGCAGGCTGTTTTAAGGATGTCTTTGGGCGACAACAGACACACGCGGAGTACTGGCCGACTACTTGCAGCGAGAAACTGAGTCATGGCTGGGCAGTCTACATCTTGAGCCAGATATGATGAATAGTGCGTCCCATTAGCAAGCTATCGGTAGATATCATATATCCCGATACCCCCTGTTTTGATAGAAAAATACCTTAGTAAAGTCGGGATTCTTTTCTCTAAATCAGGGCGGACAGGTCCGGAGGGTGGCGTTTTCACTCCTCTCCCCCCGCTCCTCGGCATGTCTTGCGTATCGCCGTCTGTGAATTGCAGACGGCGTTCTGCTTACCGCCATTGAGCTTTTCAAATTCCCCCCGCGCATGCGCAGTGTGCTGTGCCCAACAGTGGGCAAAGCATAAAATTTATTACAGCGCATGCGTCGTCCAAGGCAAGCAGTCATTTCCGGGGCAATGAAAGAGTAGCGCATGCGCTGTAATGATTTTATGCTTTGCCCCACTGTTGGGCACAGCACACTGCGCAGGGGGAATTTGAAAAGCGCAATGGCGGTAAGCAGAACGCCGTCTGTGCGATTCACAGACGGCCATACGCAGAGATGCCGAGGAGCGGGGGGGGGAGAGAATACGCCTCCCTCCGGACCGCCCTGATTTAGAGAAAAGAATCCCGACTTTACTAAGGTATTTTGCTATCAAAACGGGGGTATCTGGATATATGATTACCTACCGATAGCTTGCTTATGGGATGCACTATTCAGTCATATCTTTAGTTGATATGGCTAAAATGGGGTGACAGATTCCCTTTAAGGCAGCAGAACTGTGATCGTTGCCATGTATGTGACTAATGGTATATTACTGAGAAACGAACTTTACAAAGGTATTTTGACATCAAAGCTGGGGTGTCAGGAGATCTGATAGGTACCAATAGATTATCTATGGGACGCACAATTCAGTGATTTTTTATCTGATATCGCAAAAATGGGGTGACAGATTCTCTTTAATGAAGCAGAACTGTGAGTGAAGCTCTAGAGGTGGCTGATTGTACATTAATGATATTAGCAGAACCTTTAATGCAGCTCTGGATGCAGCTGTCTATGCATTTGTGGTGCCCCTGGGGGTTCAGTCGCCACAGAGGTGTTGCATCTCACCCAGAGGTGTGACACCCCACTCCCAGGTAAGGAGGGGGCACCCCCTTAGACTCCAACACCTGCATCCAACACACACATATCAGCTGGTCATATGGACGTACCCTAAGGGAGGATGGTCTCATACCTGGCTGGTTAGCAAGGGATGTATGGGTGGGTGGAGTTTAGGCAGCAGTAAGAGGAGAAGAGAAGTTAAGGAAGCAGCACTCTAAGGGTGTGTTTCCACGATCCGGAATGCTTCAGTAATTGCTGCTTATTTGACACTGTGCCCATGGGGGCAGCGTCAAACACGCAGCGTCCAGATGTTACAGCATAGTGGACGGGATTTCAAGAAATCCCGTCTCCACTGTGCTTAAAAACGCAGGCGGCAGACCTGCGTTAACGGACATGCGGCGCGTCTTTTTAGACCGCAGCATGTCCTATTCCCTTGCGGCGACGCTCTGTCGCCGCAAGGAAATAACACAGGCCTGTGTAGCTCTGCGGTCATTCCGGATGTGTTTCCCCGTGCGTTCACTAGGTGACGGGGCTTTGGGCGGAGAGGGACTTTCCGCTCCGTCCAAAGCGCTGTGGTTCCAGATCGTGGAACCACAGCCTTAGGAGTGAAGGTGGGGAGGAGAGCTAGCCTTTAGGAGCTCATCCTCTAAGAGAAAGAAGTAGACTGAGGAGCTTCGGGAGCACATGAGAAAGGGTCCAAGGGCACGGAGAGCGCATATTTCCATCCGTGGCCCCATCGGGACCAGGCCAACAGGGACCGGCCCCTAGACTAGTGGGAAGCCTTTCAGGCCCCGCTAATAAGCCGGCGGCGGTGATCACTTTACGGGTAATTGCTACCAACCACCAGCACTACCTCCAGGAAGGAAACTATATAGGGCCAAGGGACGCACAGACTTAATCTGTTACCCGACAGGGTCCGCAGCTTCTAGACTGAGAGACTACATGGTGAGGTGCTAGGAAGAGAGGGTGGAATAGTACAGAGAGAAGGCCAGGAAAAGACATACACAGAACGGAGTCTTGGGCAAGTGTGACCGATCTACCTGGGAGTTGCTGAGCCCCTCACCTGAAGAACACTGTGCCAAGCAGTCATCTGTACTGTGCACACCAGAACTGTGAGTAAAACTCTGAAACTGCACTTGGACTGTTCCTGGAATTATTTCAGCCACACACATCTCTCTGCCACATTCATCAGCGCCATTCATCAAATATATAACATCTACCTATACGATGGACTACTTGCTAGAGGAATTACCTATACGATGGACTACTTGCTAGAGATGGGGTGCACCTTACGAAGACTGGAAAACATGTATTTGGAAGTCGCCTTGCTACACTCATCAGGAGAGCTTTAAACTAGAACAATGTGGGAAGGGAAGCAAAACGCCAGCAAAAGCCATACACTGACAAATACTATTGAGATTTCTGCTATTAGAAGTGAAGGGGAAGAACAAAGACAAAAAAATTTACATAATAAAAATATTGAAGGAAGAGAAACCAATCACAAACTAAAATGTTTCTATACAAATGCACAAAGCATGGGCAACAAACAAGGAGAACTGGAGCTACTAACGCAGGGAGAACAAATATGATGTCATTGGAATCACTGAGACTTGGTGGGACGATACACATGATTGGAATACAAGGCTAGAAGGATACAACTTATTTGCAAGAAACAGATTTGATAAAACGAGGAGGAGGTGTTGCATTGTATGTTAGAAAAGCGTATATCTGCACAGAGATTGACGCTTCAGAGACTGGGAGTTCTGTTTGGAAACCGTTTGGTAAGAATACAAGGACAGAACAATGGAAAGGACACCCTTGTAGGCATTTACTACAGGCCGCCTGTGCAAGCTGAAGATATGGATGAACTCTTTATGCATCAATTTACCCAAATTCTCCAAAAAATATGACATAGTGGTCATGGGAGATTTCAACTATCCAGACATTTGTTGGGAATCTCTCTCAGGCAAAACTACAGGTCCAGGAAATTCTTATCCTCTCTTGCTGACAACTTTATCTTCCAAAAGGTAATGGAGAAAACAAGGGGATCTGCTACCTTGGATCTAATCCTCATAAACAGGGAGGAAATGGTGGAGGAGGTAAGAGTGGCTGGGACTCTAGGAGGTAGTGACCATGCTATTTTAGAATTTTTTGGGTAACAAGAGGAGGAAGACCTGTGAAGACTCAGACGTCAAGGTTAGATTTCAGAAAGGCAGATTTTAAGGAACTCAGAAAGAGAATTGGAGGGATCCAATGGCTGGATATCCTTAAGGACAAAAATGTCCCGGAAGGATGGAAAATCTTGAAAAAATGAGATTCTCAAAGCCAATCGTTAACATTCCGAAAAGAGGGAAGAATGGGAAGCATTTAAGGAAACCCAGGATGGATGAGCATAGAACTTAAACACATGCTAAAAGGAAGAAAGAAATGTTTATCAAATGAAAGGGGAGGCATATCTAAAGAAGAATATAATGCGTCTGCAGAACCTGCAGGGCACAAATCAGATTATCTAAAGCTGACAATGAATTAAGGCTTGCAAGTGACGTCAAAAGCAACAAAAAAGGATTTTGGGGATACGTCAAAAGTAAAAGAAAAGTCAAAGATGCTATAGGATTTTTACAGGATGAAAATGATGAAATGGTAAGTCAGGATGTTGAGAAGGCTGAACTTTTAAATTCCTATTTTGCATCTGTTTTCTCTCAGAAAGGATATGTAACATCAACTGATCTTCACTGTCCTATTAAAGGATAGAAGAATCCAGGATATCTATAAACAGAAAGACAGTGGAGGAAACACTTAGCTAACATAAATGAATTCAAGTCTCCAGGTCCAGATGAATTACACCCAGGTACTGAAGGAGATAGCAGAAGAATTCTTGAACCACTGTCCAAAACTTTTGAAAATTCTTGGAGAACAGGAGAAGTCCCAGAAGACTGGAGAAGAGCAAATGTTGTTCCTATCTTCAAAAAGGGGAAGAAGGTGGACCCAGGGAACTACAGGCCGGTGAGTCTGACTTCTCTACCGGGGAAAGATCTTTGAAAAAATTTTATTAAAGAACATGTATGAAGTACCTGGATAAGAATGAAGTGATTTAAACAGAGTCAGCATGGGTTTGTAACTAATAAGTCATGTCAGACTAACTTAATTTCCTTCTATGACAGAATCACTGGACTGGGTGGATCAGGGAAATGCTGTAGATATAGTTATCTTGACTTCAGCAAAGCATTTGACAAAGTATCTCACACAATCCTTATTAAAAAAAAATGACTAAGTATGGAATGGAAAGGCAACTGTTAGGTGGATTCATAACTGGCTTAGTGACGGACCCAAAGGGGTTTGTTGTAAATGGCTGCACACCCAGTTGGAAGAATGTCTCAAGTGGGGTACCAATGGCTCTGTTTTGGGCCCTGTATTGTTCAACATCTTTATCAATGATTTAGATGAAGGAATTGAGGGTAAACTGATCAAATTTGCTGATGACACAAGCTAGGGGGGTAGCTAATATAGAGAAGAGAGAGAGAGGATTCAAAAAGTTATACATAAACTGGAGCAGTGGGCAGTAACTAACAGAATGGATTTTAATAGGAAAAATGCAAAGTACTACATCTGGGCATAAAAATGAAAAAAAGCATATACAAAATGGGAGGAATAGGGCTAAGTAACAGAACATGTGAAAAAGACTTGGGTATTAATTGATCACAGACTTAACTGAGTCAACAGTGTGATGAAAGCAGCAAAAAAGGCAAATGCATTCTAGGATGTATCAACAGAAAGTTACAGTCTAGATCACGTGAGGTCATTATTGCCCTCTACTCCTCTTTGGTCAGACTCATCTGGAATTACTGTGTCCAGTTTTGGGCACCACATTTTAAAAAAGACATCAACAAACTGGAGCAAGTTCAGAGAAGAGCCACCAGAATGGTGACGGTCTGCAAACATGTCCTATGAGGAACGGTTGCAGGATTTGGGAATGTTTAGCTTGCAAAAAAGAAGACTGAGAGGAGACTTAATAGCTGTCTACAAATATCTCAAGGGCTGTCACATTGTAGAAGGATCATCTTTATTCTCATTTGCACAAGGAAAGACTAGAAGCAATGGGATGAAACTGAAGGGGAGGAGACACAGATTAGATATTAGAAAAAACTTTTTGACAGTTAGGGTGATCAATGAGTGGAAAACAGGCTGCCACAAGAGGTGGTGAGTTCTCCTTCAATGGAAGTCTTCAAAAGGTGGATAGACATCTGTCTGGGATGATTTAGAGAACCCTGCTTTGAGCAGGGGGTTGGACCAGAAGGCCCAGGAGGTCCCTTCCAACTCTACCATTCTATGATTCTATGATTCTATGTTCTACCTGCCCTGGAAGAACACAGCCTCACCTGTAGAGGTTTACCAAATAGCTGCACAACACCATCCCTTCCAGAGGACTTGCACCGCAGCGCTGGTCATCCTGACCAGACACTACAGGTGGCGTCACGAATCACTACATAAACTTTATCCCTGTAAATTTACCCCCCCTTTTTGGTAAGCGCCCAGGGCCACAGACCGGGTCGTAGCTGCGTGAATCCCCATAGAAGTCAATAGGCTCGGTACCGAGTACCCCACGGCCCTGGCGGGCGACTCACATTGATATGCAGTCGAACTGTGAGTGCAGCTCTAGATGTAGTTGGTAATTGGTGACGCAGCAAAACTGAGAGTGCAGCTCTGGATGTGGCTGTCGGTACACTGATGAGGCAGCAGAGCTCAGGTGCAGCTCTAGATGTGATGGTCGGTACACTGATGAGGCAGCAGAAACTGAGAGAGCTGTTCTGCCTTCATACACGTTGACACGGTGTGTAATCTAGCATACAGCTAAACCATCATTCTATCTTCCAAATAAGCAGATGTCCTCTGTAGTCTAACTTGTTTATTGGTGAACAAGTATAGAACATGCGCAGTAAAGCTATAAAAAATAGAAATGACATAGATAAGTATTGGGCATTAATCACACAGCTGACACTTTTCAATTAACAAGAAAGTTATACAGTATGATGCAAGTATAAAATGAGGGAAAACCACAGGATTCTAATTAACAGCTCCTTATGCACTGGCTGCTTATACAGTTAATAACCTCTTAAACATGCACTGCTAGAAGATATTGATCTTTCCAGATATTGCTTTACCAGGTAGCAAACTCAAGTTGGAGAGGTTACAGGAGAGCACATGAAACACCTGTATTCCTGAAGTACATGGAAGAAAATGGAGTTCTTCTACCCAGAATACCTTGCTTCAATCCCACAATGCAATACTCTATCTGTTGTTAAAGGCACAGGCTATAAATTCGCCAACCACTAGATGGTGCTATAACAAACAAAACTAGCACAAATAGAAACATTGCTGCCGTACTCAGAATGGGCGAACAAGAGCAGCTCGGTGCCTGGGTTTGGTACACTGATGAGGGCGAAAATTTTGAGGCAGCTCAGATGAGCTGTGGTTAACTGATTTTGGCGCAGAGCTAGCAGCAGCTTGGTGTGGTTTTTGTACACGAGAGGCAGCAGAACGAGGGTGCAGCTCTAGATGCCATGTTGGTAGAGATGAGGCAGAGAGCTCAGGAGCAGCTTGGGTGGTTGTTTGTCTTTGGGCAGCGGAAACCAAGTGCGCTCGGATTTTGTTGCGACCGCACACAATTGTGGGTTACCGGGCAATGGGGTTCAGAGCGGCCTGGAAGTTATGGGGATTTTGTACGGTAGTGTGGCTCGGTCTGGGCCCGGCGGTTGGGTATGTTGTTGGGGGATGTATTTCGGGGTAATTGTACAGTTGTGACGCCCCTGTAGTATTCTGGTAATGGGTACCGCGTGTGTAGATCTCTGAGGGGATGGTGAGGCAGCTAGTGTCAGGTCCCCTACAGGTGGGCTTTCCCTAAAAAGTCTGTTAAGATGGTGAAGTCGGGGTTGCCGGTAAATAAACACAGTTACACAGTCAATGTCTTTCCATACCTTTCTTGCTGAATGTCAAGGCGGTCCCGGGGAGGCTGATCCAAAGGGGTGTATTTTGAGACGGAGTGGAAGTTGGGGCCTCCTTTAACTCCAATGAACGGTACACCGCCTAAAGGGGTTTTGTTCCCTTTTGATTCCAGCATCTTGCTGTAATGCAGTCGTTTGTGTTAGGGGCCTTCTGTGAAGGGCTGAATACTTTGTTTGCCGCAGAACGCCAAAGTCTTCACTCCCCTGACCCCAGTTGTACCGTATAAGGGGCTTGTCTGCCGGCTAGGGTCCGGTAGATTCCTGGTTTTTCTGCCCTGTGCCTGAAAACAACGCGACTCTTCGGTCCCCATTACCGGTAAACAGGGTGTGGACTTAGCAATTCCTGTAGCACCAAATTCAAATTCCACTTGCTTTCGCCTTGTCCGTGGTAACATAAACATTTCACTAGCCGGGGTCGAGCAGTCACTTCTCTTTTTTCCAAAAAGCCGCCACGTGCCTCAGTTGTCCAGGCAGGAGCACGTCTCTTACCTGATACTGTCCTTTCAGGAAGTGAAGTTTTCGTGCTGATAAACCTTCCTTTTTCAAGGAGTGTGAGAGTAATCCAGCTTCGACCAGACTAAGAATTTTCAAAACCTATACGGGATCCACTTTTGAATGGTTTGAAGGGCTAGATCCTCTCTCCTTTTCCACAGAAGTCTAAGTTCCCCATCGTTTTCGTCCAGAGACAGGAACCAGATCTGACTTTCAATGTCCGAAGAAGGATCAGACTGACTAAAATCATTACCTTACTTTGACATCCCTGAGTATACTTCATCCCCAAGGGGTTGGTCCAGTGTGTGTAGAATGATGATATTGAGCATTAAGCCGCCGTCTGCCATACACTCCCCAGGTCTGCGTGTGCTACCACCGGGTATCATCCCCATGGTAATGACAGCACTCCCGGGCTGTGAAATACAAAGCAGAAAAATTTTGTTTATGCAATAACATTGGAACAATAACATTTCCCTCCGGGGGTAAGAATACTTGACGTTAAAACTTTTACAAATAATCAAATGTTTTTCAATAATAAATTTACGATAATTGTGATGACCGCCCAAACCTTAAAAGTGGGTTGGGTGGGCTGAGGAATCCAATGCAGACCTACTCAGTGCCACCCAAACGGGTTTTGTTTTTGAGGTAGATATTTATGGTTATGTAAAACCAAGTGGGCGCCGGGGGCAACTATGTACAATTAAAGTTTTTGGGGCTGTTCATCCCAACCCACGAGTCCATTGTAAACCAAAGGATAATCAAATACATTATGATAAAGTGCGATAAAACTTTTTTTGGTTCTTTCACCATTTACCCAGCCGGGCATTCTTAATTAGGACTATATTATAAAATTTTTATATAAATTGTGCAAAAACTTTATAAACATTTTTCAACTTTGATGTGGTTAGATCCTTTATGGCCTTACCAATTCTTTTTTATTTTATTCATAAATAGTCGTTTTCCCCGGGGGCTGGAACAAGCAATGGGCCTAGATCCTAAGACCGCAAGTATGTGCTGCGACGGGTTTGGGTTGCGCATCTCTGGTTTGAACCTCTGGGGCCCAACGGTACATTTCTTAACGCCCGATTGCGTTCCCAATTAATGTTAATGTATGACCGCGTCAGGGTTTGCGATTTAGACTGGGTCGATTTGGCGTTTGGAAGTGGCTTTCACTTGCGTAGATTTGGGGCATGTTGCGATGATTTGCGGGGGCGATAATGGGGCCACAGCCGGATGTGCTGAAAAGGGGTCGGGGGCTGCAGTAATGGTGACGGTTTTTTTTTTTTCCCGCGTTCTGGGCGGGGTCGCGGCGTGGCGACGTTGGGCTACCACCCTTAATTCCCCAATGCCGGTATAGGTGACTATGTCGCGTTCCACAAGTCCTCCCGGGATGGCCTTGTGGCGGTGGATTCCCGTAGCCTGGACGAAGACCGCTGGGTGGGCCCGGTTCCGAATAAAGCCCAGCCTTCCGGGCTGGAACTCAGTCCACCCCCATCCCCGGGTTCCCGAAGGGCCTTTGTCGCGCGGACAGTTCCCTTTTAGCTCAGCGGCAAACTGTCGTGGCGGTTCTTCTTGATTTCCCGCGTTCCTCCTGCGGCGCCTCTTTGTCTCTCCGCTCCGCCCCTTCTTGTCCACTGGGCGGGTGTAGGAAGCATCCGGCGCCCATTTCGTCCCAGTCCAATTTGGTGGGGACAGGACCCCCCGGTGTCCCTGCCGGGGACCGTATTGTGCGCCCTCTTGGCCGGGGGGCGTTCCGGGATTGGCTGTACCCCCTCAAACTCCTCCGATCCACCGCTTCCCGTGGGATCGGGAACGGTTCTTTCGGGGGAGCTCGGTTGCTTTCGCCTTGGGCAGCGCTTTTCGGTTTTTGGTATCGTGGGGGTTTTTTGAGGGGAGGGCGCGTGTTCGTTTCCGCCCTTTTGCGGTTCAGCGGGTTCTCTTTTCCTCCAGTCCAGATTGTAAATCTTGGGCGTGGTTTCCTCCCGCACCTCTAAACAAGCCTGTTGAGGTGCAGATCCGGATAATTCGGGTTGGTGGCAGCTTGGGGGGCCGGGGCTGCCTTCCTCGCTGCCCACTCGGTGGCACGTCCTGCCTCCATCCCCCCAAGCTTCTTCTTCTTCTTTTGTGGAGTTCCGGTCTTTTTGGGGTGGGGTTTGCTTTCCTCCTTCTGAGGGAGGTAAAGGGAGGCGGACCCCTTTCGTAGGGCAGGACCGATGTTTTAATGCATTTGGGGGACAGGTTTTCTTGCGCCCAAAGGGGGGGGGACGCCCGAAGGAAGCCCACCTTCTTCTCCAGCGCCTGGGGCGGTTTGGCGACAAAAATGGCGTTTTTGGCGCCAAAAGTGCAAACAGTCTTTTTTTAAAAAACAAGTTCCTAGGCCGCGGGCTGCAATTTCGGAGTTTGGTTCCTGTTCGGAGCCAAGTTTGTTGTGTGGACCCGCCACCACAATTGTGGGTTACCGGGCAAGGGGTACTCAGAGCGAGCCCTGGAAGTCATGGGGATTTTGTCAAGGTAGCGTGGCTGGTCTGTGCCCGGGCGGTTGGGTTGTTGTTGGGGGGGTTTTTAAGGGGAAAATTGTAAGTTCGTGACGCCACCTGTTGTTTTGGTATGGGTACCAGCGTGCTGTAGTCTTGAGGGGTTGGTGGGCAGCTAGGTCAGGTCCCCTTACAGGTGGGATCTTCCCTCAAAGTTGTTAAGATGGTGAAGTCGGTGCCGGTAAATAACACGTCTACACTTAAGTTTTCCATCCTTTTTGCTGAATGTCAAGGCAGGTCCCGGGGAGGCTGACCA
>JARQOD010010194.1:0-28269 GCA_033576555.1 Oophaga sylvatica | reverse complement strand
TGTTCTACGGCAGCCTGATGTTTCTCTGCCATTTCAGGTAGAGGTTGATGCCTCTGAAATTGGGGCAGGTGCCGTTTTGTCCAAAAAGATCAGAGACCTCTAAAGTAACCCTTGTGCCTTTTTCTCTCGAAAATTTTCTCCTTCTGAACGTAATTATGACGTGGGTAATCGGGGTTATTGGCCATGAAGTGGGCTTTTGAAGAGTGGAGACATTGGCTGGAGGGAGCCAAACATCAGGTGGTGGTCCTTACGGACCATAAGAATCTGGTCTATCTGGAATCTGCCAAGCGACTCAATCCTAGACAGGCCAGGTGGGCCTTGTTTTTTACACGTTTTAATTTTGTGGTTTCCTTTCTTCCTGGCACTAAGAATGTTAAGGCGGATGCCCTCTCGAGGAGTTTCCTTGCGGACTCTCCTGAGTTATCTGATCCTTCTGTTATTTTGAAAGAGGGTGTAGTTCTTTCCGCCATCTCGCCCAATTTGAGACTTGCTCTGGAGGGGTGTCAGGAGGATAGGCCCGAGTGCTGCCCTGTTGGAAAATTGTTTGTCCCGGACCAGTGGAAAAAGAGTGTGATGTCTGAGATTCATTGTTCCGCATTGGCTGGGCATTCCGGAATTTTTGGTACCAGAGACTTGGTTAGTCGGTCCTTTTGGTGGCCTACCTTGTCTCGTGATGTCAGGGAATTTGTGCAGTCCTGCGGGACTTGCTCTCGCTCCAAGCCTTGCTCTCGCTCTAGTGGTTTGTTGATGCATTGCCTGTGCCCAAGAGACCATGGACCCATATCTCTATGGATTTCATTTCCGACCTTCCTGTTTCTCAGAGAATGACCACCATCTGGGTAATTTGTGGTAGGTTTTTAAAAAATGATACATCTTGTGCCATTACCTAAGTTGCCTTCCTCCTCTGAATTGGTGCCGTTGTTCCTTCAGCACGTGGTTCGTTTACACGGCATTCCTGAGAACATTGTGTCTGACAGAGGAGTCCAGTTTGTTTCCAGATTTTGGAGGACTTTTTGTTCTAAACTGGGTGTTCAATTGTCTTTCTCCTCGGCATTTCATCCTCAGACCAATGGTCAAACTGAGAGAACAAACCAGACATTGGAGACTTATCTAAGATGCTTTGTGTCTGCTGATCAGGATGACTGGGTCTCTTTTTTGCCTTTGGCTGAGTTTGCTCTTAATAATAGGGCTAGCTCTGCCACTTTGATGTCTCCGTTTTTCTGTAATTCTGGGTTTCACCCTCGATTTTCTTCAGGACAGACGGAGGCTTCTGTCTGTCCAGGTGTTGACTCTGTTGTGGAGCGTATGCAACAGATTTGGGACCAGGTAGTGGAGAGGTTGTCCCTCTCTCAGGAGAAGGCCCAGCGGTTTGCTAACCGGCATAGGACTGATGGTCCTCGGTTTAAAGTGGGGGACTTGGTCTGGTTGTCCTCAAAGAATATTCCTATGAGAGTAGCATCTCCTAAATTTAAGCCTAGGTTCATTGGACCTTATAAGATCATGGAGATTATTAATCCTGTTTTTTTCGTTTGCTTCTTCCAGGGACATTTAAGATCCATAACGTGTTCCACAAGTCCTTGTTGAAGAGGTTTGTTGAGCCAGTGGTTCCTGCTGCTGTGCCTCCTGACCCTGTTTTGGTTGAGGGCAATCTGGAGTATGTGGTTGAGAAAATATTAGATTCTCATTTTTCTAGACGGAAACTCCAGTATTTGGTTTAAATGGAGAGGTTATGGTCAGGAAGACAATTCTTGGGTGTTTGCTTCGGACATCCATGCTAGGAGACTTATCCGTGCGTATCATAGAACTCATCCTGACCGACCTGGTTGCTCAAATGAGGGTTCGGTGACCCCTCCTCAAGGGGGGGGGTACTGTTGTGAATGGGTTTGAGATGAGTTCTGAGCAGAGGCTTCCTCTGGTGGTTACAAGCGGTGCTGGTCTGTCCAGTGGAGATTGTGAGGACTGGGAATCAGGTGTTACTGACTGGTCTTATATAAGGGAGTCACCTTCCCATCAGGGTTGCCGGTGATCAATTGTTCTGGTCTGAATCCTTCATTCCTGTTTCCCTTGTAGCCTGCTGTGTCGTGTCTGCATCTCCTGCTAACAGATAAGACATTTTCTTCTTTTTGTTTTTGTGCTATATTTTTGCATTTTGTCCTGCACTTCTGTGGGGGCCTTCAGGGTCCCCTCCGGGGGCTTTTGCCCTCTCAGTTTAGTTCAGCCACTTATGTTTGTACTTTTGCTTTTTCCAGTTTTTTCAGTGGCTGCTGTTTTGATTTTGTTACACCAGAGAACTAATTTAGGTGGTAGAGGTCGTGTGATCTCAGGTGTTTTTGAAATTAGTAGAGTTGGTGCTTTTCAGGGTTTTCTGGGATTGCAGTAAGTACCCTTCCTATCCTTTTCTATTTAGTTAGTTTGGGCCCCAGCGTTTGCTCATACTATTTTCTTTCTGTGTCAGTATTTCATCTTGTCTAACCGCCATTACTTGTTTGGGGGCTTTCTTTTATCTTTGGGGTTCTGCTCCGGGCAGATAGCTTTCCTATTTCTATTTTAGGTGTAGTTAGTTTCTCAGGCTGTGACGAGGCGTCTAGGACCAACGTAGGAATGCTCCACGGCTGCCTCTAGTTGTGGTGGTTAGTCAGGGTACTGCAATCTCATAGATTCCAACTGCTCTGGTGTATTGCCTTTTTTTTACCTGCACTCCTCAGCTACCGAAACATAACACAGAACCCAGACGTTGTCATAATTGCAACCAGCCAGGACACTTTAAGGCTGCGTGTCCCCAGCGCCAGAAGGCCCCATCCCTGTCCCAGAAACCGACCACTGTTTTGTGTGTGGGAGAGGGTGGTGGGAGGTCCCTAGACAATTACCAACCCGTCACCATCGGCCGCTCAGCGGTCATGGGACTGCGGGACACAGGCGCTGAACGAACCCTGGTACGCCCTGAGGTGGTGTCCCCTCAAGACTTGGTACCTGGGAAAACCCTTTCCGTCTCCGGAATTGGAGGCATTGAACCGGCGCTGCCCGTTGCCAAGGTGTATTTGGACTGGGGCGCCGGGCGGGGGATGCGGGAGGTGGGAGTAACGCCAAATATTCCTGCAAATGTGTTGCTTGGGACCGATTTGGGGCGGCTAGTGTCCCAGTATGTGGACACTGAACCCCCAAGTTCGGCTCCCCAAGAATGTCATGACTCTACTGTGAATGCTAATGTTAATGTATTGAATGTGCCTCCAACAGTGGAGGAGGGAGTGAAACCTGATGGTAAGCCATGCACTGACACTACACACACAGGGCTCACAGTGAGGACAGGTGAGGAGGCTGTAGGGGAGAGCTCAGAGGTGGAGGGAGGGGCTGCTATGGGCAGTGCAGGGCCCCTGAGTGAATCCAGCCTGCTGAGTCTAGGGCCCCTGCAGGAAGAGGAACAGGCCATGGGGGGAGGGGGTGTCCCGGGAGAGGAGCCACCAGGTAGGACCCCAGGTCAGGAGTTCCCCACATCCGGGATGTCAGGAAGTCAGGGAAGTCTGCCTGACCCGGCGACTTGGTCAGGGGACGAGGGAAAGCAGGCGCTACCCATGGTCTCAGCGGTCGTGGCCGCTGTTACCAGGAGTGGGAGCGCTGAAGCCCAAGGAGCCTCGCGGAGGTCCGACGGTTTCCCCCTCTCCGACCAAGTGGCTGCCGAGTCAGACAGTAGCCAGGAGACAGATCCCGGGGAACTGACAGAGGACATGGCAGTTTCCTCAATTCTTGCCACATCAAGTCAGGGATTTCAGGCAGCGTTGGAAGCTGACCCTAGCCTGAAGACTCTCAAGGAACAGGCGGCACAGCCTCCCCTGGAGTCCGACCGCGAGCGAGTGGTCTGGGACCAGGGACGGCTGTACCGGGTAACGGTCCAGCAGGGTTCACCGGAGGCGTGGCCCAGGGACCGACAGTGGTGCCCCATCCGTTCAGGGTGGAATTGTTGCGGATCGCACACGAGATTCCAATGGCCGGACACTTAGGGATCACTAAAACCAGGGCCAGGCTAGCTCAGCATTTCTACTGGCCTGGAATGAGGACCGAGGTGATAGCCTACTGCCGTTCGTGTGACACCTGTCAGAGGGTGGGGAAGGCGGGGCCGCGCCCCAAAGCCCCACTGGTAACTCTGCCCATCATCGAAGAGCCTTTCTCGAGGGTGGCTGTGGATCTCATTGGACCTCTGTCCACTGAGTCCCAGCCGCTCCGGGAAATGCTTCATACTAACGGTAGTGGACTATGCCACCCGGTACCCGGAGGCGGTAGCTTTGTCGTCCATTCGGGCCGACAAAGTGGCCACTGCCTTACTGGAGATTTTCTCCAGAGTGGGGTTTCCCAAGGAAATGCTCACCGACCGAGGGACCCAGTTCATGTCGCAGCTGATGGAGTCTCTCTGTAAGCAGGTACAGGTGCAACATCTGGTGGCCAGCCCGTATCACCCACAGACCAATGGCTTGTGTGAGCGGTTCAATGGCACCTTAAAGCAGATGCTGAAGATGTTGGTCGACTCCCACGGGAGAGACTGGGAGCGGTATCTCCCACACCTGCTGTTTGCCTACCGGGAGGTCCCACAGGCCTCAACGGGGTTCTCCCCCTTTGAGCTCCTGTACGGGCGACGTGTACGGGGGCCCCTTGCTCTGGTGAAGGAAGCGTGGGAAGGGGATTTAGCCACCCCTGGAGTGTCGGTCATTGAGTATGTCGTGCGCTTCCGGGACCGAATGATGGCCTTGACGCGGCTGGTGCATGACAATATGGCCCAAGCTCAGTCTGACCAGAAGCGATGGTACGACCAGAATGCTTGTGAGCGAACCTACCAGGTGGGTCAAAAGGTGTGGGTACTGGTCCCCGTACCCCAAAACAAGCTTCAGGCGGCCTGGGAGGGTCCATACCACGTGCACGAGCAGCTCAACGCCGTCACCTACCTGGTCACCCTGGACCACGCCCGTGGAAGGAGGAAGGCCTTCCATGTGAACATGATGAAGGCCCATCATGAGCGGGAGGCTTATGCCCACCCAGTGTGCAACCTTCCAGAGGAAGGAGAGGCAGAAACCCTCCTCGATCTGCTCACCCAAGCCAAGGCGGGTGGATCCATCGAGGATGTGGGGGTTGGCCACCAGCTCTCGGAGGACCAGCGTTCCCAGCTGGGGGCCACCCTACACCCCTTTCGGGAGCTGTTCAGCAGCCTGCCCGGAAGGACTGAGGCAGCAGTCCATGACGTGGACACTGGCAACCACCCCCCAATCCGGCGTTCAGCATATCGGGTCTCTCTTGAGGTGCAGCAGCAGATGCGCCAAGAGATAGACGAGATGCTGAGGCTGGGGGTGATCCAAGCGTCCAACAGCACGTGGGCTTCGCCTGTAGTCCTCGTCCCTAAAAAGGACCGAACTACGCGGTTCTGCGTGGACTACAGGGGGCTCAACGCTGTGACGGTCACCGATACGTACCCAATGCCGCGCATCGATGACCTGCTCGACCAGCTGGCCGGGGCCAAGTACCTGACCATCATGGATCTGAGCAGGGGGTATTGGCAGATTCCCCTGACCCCTAAGGCACGGGAACGCTCTGCCTTTATCACCCCATTCGGACTGTACGAGTCCACGGTGATGCCCTTCGGCATGAAGAATGCCCCTGCCACTTTTCAGCGGATGGTCAACACGCTGCTCGAGGGACTGGAAGGGTATGCGACCGCGTACCTGGATGACATTGCCATCTTCAGTCCCACCTGGGAGGATCACCTAGAGCACCTGGCACAGGTGCTCGGGCGGATCCAGGGAGCAGGCTTGACCATTAAGCCGGAAAAATGCCAGCTGGGTATGAGTGAGGTCCACTACCTGGGACACCGGGTAGGTGGGGGAGCTCTGAAGCCAGAGCCCGGGAAGGTGGATGCCATCGCATCCTGGCCCACCCCCAGGACCAAGAAGCAGGTGATGTCCTTTTTGGGTACTGCTGGGTACTATAGGTTTGTTCCACACTATAGTGCCCTGGCCAAGCCCCTGACGGACCTCACCAAGAAAAGGCTGCCCGTCGCAGTCGACTGGACAGTCGCCTGTGAGACAGCTTTCCAGGCGCTCAAGACCGCCCTTTCTAGTTCTCCTGTACTACAGGCAGCCGACTTCACGCGGCCATTCTTAGTGCAGACCGACGCCAGCGACTTCGGCCTCGGTGCTGTGCTCAGCCAGGTTGACACTACGGGCCATGAACACCCGTTTTGTACCTGAGCAGGAAGCTCCTGCCGAGGGAAGTGGCCTATTCCACGATGGAGAAGGAATGTCTGGCAATTGTGTGGGCCCTGCAGCGTCTGCAGCCATACTTGTACGGACGCCAATTCACCGTGGAAACAGACCACAACCCCTCAGCTGGTTACACACGGTCTCTGGGACGAATGGGAGGTTGCTACGCTGGAGCCTCGCTCTCCAACAGTACCATTTCACCATTCGCCACAAAAGAGGCAGGGACCATGGTAACGCTGATGGGTTGTCCCGGCAAGGAGAGGGTGCGGTAGGGCGCACGGGGGAACACAGGAATGTGATACCCCCTAGCGCCCTCAAAAGCAGGGAGGTGTGAGGTCGGGACCGCCACCATTTTGTATAGGGCCTGTACCAGCCTCCATTTTGTCAGTTCACACAGCCACAGACTTTTAGCTACACAGGGCCTATTAGCATATTCAGTACGGCCAGCTTTGATGTCCACTATGAATCAATAGGCCTCTACATGCTAATTGGTTTAGGCCAGGGTCTGAATAAGATGGTCAGTCGTATGGTAAATAGCTCAAGCTCAAGCCATTGTTTCCTGCTCCATATGAATTGCAGGCCAGTTAATATGCGTGCTTCAAAGCAAAAGGGGAAGGGCCTAGCAGGGTTGAGAGCTGTAGCCAGGTACCCCTGTGTTCATTCCATTTCACACACAGAAGCACAAGGGACAGACTTGCCAAATGGAGCTGCAGCACATGCATTGGGGACTGTCCAGCAACTGAAGACTTTCACCTGGGGAACGCAGAGCTCCATGCCTCCCCATGACCATACAACCCGGTAATATTGAACTATAGCTTATACCTTTAAGCCTTGTACATTATCGTTGTATTTTATTCTGACTGCAAATCCATTGTAATTACGTTGTATAGCTTTACTGTATATTTCTGTAATTATCTAGTGCGCCATTAAGGCAAATTAAACCATAAAATTAATCTTGGGCTGATGCTTTTACTCTGATCACGAATCTTAGAATACCCAATGGGTAACAGGACCACCTCCCCGGCGGCCATTTGCTCTAGGTGTAGTTCCCTTACTGACCTGAGAGACGAAGGGGGCGCCGGAGAGCTGTACCTGTGGAGTTACGTCACATTGGTGACGTGGGAGGAAAGGGGGTCGTTCCTCACAATTGGTGGCAGCGGTGGGATCAGAAGCTGTGATACCGGGCTACCGTGTGGCGGTCGCTTAGTTCCTCACGTGTGGATCAGAAGCTGTGATGCCGGCTACCGTGTGGCGGTCGCTTAGTTCCTCACAGTTTCTATAAACCAATCCAGTAAAATCCGCTCTCACGTCTGAGTCTTGCAGTGGGCTCAAACAACATTTAGGATCCCTGTATTTAGCAATATTATAGTGAGAAGAATCCACTTAATTTGCGGTGTGTGTCTCCTGGAGCACAATCTGGGCACTATGTGCTGGGTAAGAAAATGGCAAATGTTTAATTTTCACTCTCCAACATCCACTGCGTGTTAATTTCCAGAAAGTGGCTGTGGAGTCACAATATTCCCTCCTCCTACACACGTGGTGTAAATTGTTGGTACCCCTCGTTTACTGACAGAAAAACCCAATGGTGACAGAAATAACATGAATCTGACAAAAGTAATAATAAATCAAAAATCGATGAAAATGAACAGATGAAAGTCAGACATTGCTTTCAGCCATGCTTCCACATAAAGAAAGTAGGTATTACACCTACCGGTAATTATGTTTCCAGGAGTCCATCCTGACAGCACCATGGGACGTCCTCCTCCTCCTTGCTGGGACAGGAAACACACGAGAGTTTATAAGGCCACACCCCGTCCCCTATCCCTCAGTGTTGTAACAAGAACCAAGACATGAATAATGCTCATAACACTTTATTGAAACAATCATATTACAGCATATGACATTGTCAATAGGGAGGGAACTACCAGTGCTGTCAGGATGGACTCCTGGAAACATAATTATCGGTAGGTCTAATACCTACTTTCCCAGGACGTCCCTCCTGACAGCACCATGGGGAGTACCAAAGAAAACTCCTTAGGGTGGGATTACGGCTTGCAGGACTTTTCTGCCGAAGGCAGTACGTTGACCTGAGAGTATGTCTAATTTATAATGTTTACAGAATGTGTCTAATCTGGCCCAGGTCGCTGCTTTACAAATCTGATCTAGGGAAGCCCCTGCTCTTTCCGCCCAAGAAGCGGAAATACTCCTAGTAGAATGGGCCCTAAGACTCTCCGGAGCGCTAGTACCCTCCGCTCGGTAAGCATCTGTTATTACCGAAGTAATCCATCCTGCGATGGACGCTTTGAGGCCTTTCTACCCTTATTCTTCCCTCCATAAAGGATGAACAAGTTTGAATCTAACCGCCAGTCTCTGGTGGCCTCAATGTAATCTATAACCGTTCTTCTGACATCCAACGAATTGAGACTTAACTCCTTTGCGTTGGTAGGATTGTTGCAGAAGGATGGTAGGACAATTTCTTGATTACGGTTTTGGGTAGAAGCTACTTTTGGAACGAAAGCTGGATCTAGTCTTAAGACTATGCTATCGTCCCTGATCTGAAAGTACGGATCTCTAGTAGATAGAGCCTGTATCTCCCCTACTCTCTTAGCCGTAGTAATTGCAACTAAGAAGGCCGCTTTCTTAGTAAGAAGGGATACAGGCATATTACTGCTATGAGTGTATGGATCCTTACAAAGAGCCTTAAGGACCAAAGTCAGGTCCCAAGGTGGAAGACTCTGTCTAATGGTGGGGCGCAGTCTCTGAGTAGCACAGATAAATCTAACCACCCAAGGGTGGGATGCCAGTGAATAGTCGAAGAAAGAGCTTAAAGCTGCTATCTGGACCTTCAGAATGCTAGGTCTGAGCCCTTTATTGAAGCCTGCCTGTAGAAAATCTAATATCTTAGGCATATCAGGTGCACCCACGACCAAGTCGGACCTGCCACTCTCCAGATAGAACAGCTTCCAGACCTTAAGGTAAATTGCTGACGTGACGGGTTTTCTACTGGCCTGGATGGTAGATATAACCTGGTCTGACAAGCCTCTAGCTCTCAGGATGTTCTTCTCAGGAACAATGCAAAGTGAATAATCATGTGCACAGCCGTATAGGAGTATCTGAGTAGGTTCCCACACCATATAAATATAGCAAATAAACTCAGAACTCAACTTCAGTAGAGTGATGATTTTTAGTCGTGTCCACAGTAATAACAGAAACGTTTCGGTCCTGAACTTGGACCTTCATCAGTCACATAGACTACTGTGAGTAGGTGGACCCAGCAAAAAGAGGGGCTATGCCCGGAATATCAGGTTTAAATTCTGTTCGATATAGGTGATCAAATATGGCAGCGGTTACCTGGGGGGTCCCGGTGGAGCAAAAATGTGCCTGCGGTGGACGCGGTATCCGCCGCTATCGAACAGAATTTAAACCTGATATTCCGGGCATAGCCCCTCTTTTTGCTGGGTCCACCTACTCACAGTAGTCTATGTGACTGATGAAGGTCCAAGTTCAGGACCGAAACGTTTCTGTTATTACTGTGGACACGATTAAAAATCATCACTCTACTGAAGTTGAGTTCTGAGTTTATTTGCTTCTCAGGAACAAGGCTGAGAGATGTAGTCTTTCTGGATTCGGGTGACGGATTGGGCCCTGGTGGATCACATCCCCTGACCGAGGAAGTTCTACCGGATTCTCCAACGCCATATCTGTTAAGAGGGAAAACCAGCTCCTCTTCGGCCAGAATGGGACTATCAATATGACCATAGCATGATCTTCTCTGATCTTCCTTAATACCGCGGAATGAGCGCTAAGGGTGGGAAAGCATACGAAAGATGTTCGACCCATTTCTGACTCAGGGCATCCAGACCTTCCGGAGCATCCAACGGGTTCAGAGAGAAGAATCTTGGGGCCTTTGCATTTCGCTTGTTTGCGAACAGGTCTATCCGGGGTGATCCCCACCGACGACATAGCTCTCGGAAGATGTCTTGGTCCAGTTCCCATTCGGTTGGACTGACCTCTCTCCTGCTTAAATAGTCTGCCACCACGTTCTGAGAACCCTCGAGGTTAACCGCTGTTAGAGAGAGGACTGTGTTCTCTGCCCACGAAAATATTCTTCCTGACAGATCCTGAAGAGGTCGATGTCTGGGGCCTCCCTGGTGGTTTAGAAACGAGACTGTGGTTATATTGTCTGAAAATATTCTGACGTGTTGGTCTGTGAGCCTGGCTCTGTTCCTTCTTAACGCCTCCCATATGGCGTATAGTTCTTTGAAGTTGGAAGATGTGTTCTTGATGTCTTCGAGCCACCTGCCCTGTAGAATTCTGCCTTGCAGATGGGCTCCCCAACCCCACGAACTGGCGTCCGTAGTGACCGTTACGTAAGGAGAGGCGGACCATATCACCCCTACACGAAGATTGCGAGCCTAAGTCCACCAAGCGAGGGATTCCTTTACGGTTTTTGGTAGATACATCGATCTGTCCAGGGAAGACTGGGATCGATCCCACTGTCAAAATCTCCCTTTGTAAAAGCCTTGAATGGGCTTGTGCCCATCTGACGCAGGTAATGCAGGCCGTCATCTGCCCCAATACCTTCATGGCGTTTCTTACGGAAGTTTGGTGTCTTGCCAGATCTTTTACCAGGTTTCGCACCACTTTCTGTTTCTCCTCCGGTAAATACGAGATTCTGTCTCGAGTCTAGAAGTATGCCCAAGAAGACCTTCCTCTGACTGGGTATCAGGTCCGACTTCTGCCAATTTATGGCCCAGCCTAATGATTCCAGAATACTGATGCATCGGTCTCTGTGTTTGACGAGTATCTCCTCTGAATCTGCCACTATGAGAAAATCGTCCAGATACGGAACGATTATGGTTCCCAGGCTTCTTAGGTAGGCCACCAACTCCGCAACCAGTTTCGTGAATATTCAAGGGGCGGAGGCCAGCCCGAAAGGAAGGCACTGGAACTGGAAGTGGCAGGTTTGGGTTGGCATCTTTATGGCAAACCGCAGGAGGTCCTGAGATGACGGATGTATAGGGACCTGGTAATATGCGCTTTTTAGGTCGAGAGTGCACATAACTGCCCCTCTGTCTATGAGGTGGACTGCCGAGCGAACTGATTCCATCCGGAATCTTTTGTATCTGACCCAGCGATTTAGCGGTTTCAAGTTTATAATGGTGCGGGTTTCCCCCGATGGCTTTGTGATGGTAAACAGGGAAGAGTAGTGTCCCCTGCCCACTTCTGCCTCTGGAACCGGAATTATTACTGAGCATTTGATAATTTCCTGAAGGTTGAGCCATATAGCTGAGTCTGGAAGGACTGGAGTAGGAGAGACGTATCTTTCGGGGGGAGGAGAATAAAGCTCTATGCGGTAACCTTCTGCGATGATGTTGCGAACCCACAGATTCTCGGTAATCTGGGCCCATTTTGCCGCAAAGAGGCGAAGTCTCCCCCCGATAGATATGGCGTCATTGTCTCTTATTCCTACTGTAAGAGCTAAAGAAGGTACTTTTGTTCTTCCCTTCCTGAGTCTGAGAACTCCTGTAGGATCCTCGACTTGGTCTACTATGGGTTCTAGAATCATAACGCTTTCCTGGAAAGGATCCCCTACGAAAGGACTGGGGACGCTTAGCTTTTTCTTCTGGAAGCCCCTTCTTTTCATCAGATGCTGACTCTAGGATACTGTCTAAGGCTGGTCCAAACACCCTTGCGCCTGAGAAGGGGATGGAACATAACTTGGTCTTAGAAGCAATATCTCCTGACCATGATTTCAACCAGACAGCTCTCCTAGCCGCGTTAGAAAGGGAGCTGTTTCTGGCTGACAAACTAACCGATTCAGCAGACATGTCCGCTAGAAATGCTGTGGCTGATTTCATGATAGGAAGGGAGGCCAGAATGTCAGACCTGGGGACCTTATTAGACAGTTGTTCTTCTAACTGCGTTATTCAGATGGACATGGATCTAGCAACGGAGGTGGCCGCTATGTTAGTCTTGATTAGCGCCGCCGACGCCTCCCAAGCGCTCTTTAGTAAAATGTCGGCCTTCCTGTCCATTGGGTCACGCAAATTAGACGAGTCTTCAAACGGGATGAAAGTCTTTTTTGCGACTCTGGCTATTGGAACGTCTATCTTAGGAATCTCTTCCCAAAGCTTGATTTCCTCAGGGTCAAATGGTAGTCGACCCTTGAAATCTCGAGAAAGCACCAGACGCCGTTCAGCATTCTTCCACTCTTCCGGAATCATGCTTTTAATGTGTTCACTGACAGGGAATACCGTCTGCCTCTGAGCCATAAGACCGCCAAACATCAAGTCCTGTCTAGACTGCGGTTTGGGAGTGTGCTCAATCTGCATGGTAGACCGTACAGACTGAATTAAATCATTAGTGTCCTCCGTCTGAAATAGGAATTTCCTACTCCGGTCCTGGACATCGGGTGGAAGTTGTCCTTCTTCCTCGGAAATAGTATCTTCTATATCCCATCTGTCCTCTGAACTGAAGTCCTCTACCCCTGGGTCAGTCTCCCACCTGGGTGTCGCTTACGTCCGGGAGAGCAAGGTGTCTGCTGTGAAATTGATGACAGACGCCTGGACCTCTTCCCGAATCATATGTCGCATTTCCGTCAGTAGTGATGGCTGCTCCTCCCTTAAAACCTTGGAAGTACAGGTATTACAGAGGGTCTTGTCATAACTGTCAGAGAGCTTCACGTGGCAAACCGGGCATCTAGGAGATTTAGCCGATGCCTTGCCAGTCTTTTTTACTGTTAAGGGGGCAGTCGGGGCTCCTTTGTCCTAAATGACATAAGGGTAGGGTCCGTCAGTATCCTGTAACGTTAGGGACACCTGGTCAGGGTGGTCTGCGCAAAGCACACTTACCCCTCCCCCGTCACCCGCATCTGTCTCCATCAGGTACAAGGTAGGCTGTACACCGTCCGATGATCAGCCGCAGGAATCGCTACCTGTAGCCGGCAGCCTGCAGCCTTCAGCGTCAGAGATCGGCGTTTCTGAGACTGGGCACCGCCATCTTGTGTGATGTCACCGGAAGTGTGGGACCGGAAGTGACGCCCGCCCTGTCAGGATCGCTCAGGGTGTTGTGGAAGCATGGGAGCGCGGCGTTACCTGTCAGCGCCGAATGGCAGCAGAGACCCCCGACCCTCAGCGACGCGGCCCCAGAGTCGTCACTGGTCCGGGACGAGAGCCTCCCCCTGGGAGGAACGTCACCCATCCGGGAGCCTGGTCCTGCTCCCGGCCTTTGGAGCGGAGGGACTCCCCTCCGGGGAGTTTCAGCCCTGGGCCACTTGACAGGGGGAAGGATCCGCCGAGCTTCACGATCCCCCTGAGCCCGTAAGTACCACTCGTGCATCCCTTCCATGCAGGGACAGGAAAAACACTGAGGGATAGGGGACGGGGTGTGGCCTTATAAACTCTTGTGTGTTTCCTGTCCCAGCAAGGAGGAGGAGGACGTCCCATGGTGCTGTCAGGAGGGACGTCCTGGGAAAATAACACTCATGATGAAATCGGCCTGGACAGAAATGATGGTACCCTTAACCGCTTCATGACCACCAACGGTAGATAAATGTCGGCTAGCAGGGCTTTGTGCTGCCCCGACGTTTGTCTACGCTCGGTTTTATCCTCATCGGGACCCCGACGTACCTTATAACAAGGGGATTACGGCACACGCTTCCTGTGACCCCCGACCTCATCGAGAACTGATTGGTTCAGGTCCTGATGATGTCAGCGTCACACCAGCCAATGAGACAAATCACTAGGAAAGTTTGCTGTAGCAATGAACTTTCCCGGGCGATCTGCCTCATAAAAACGATGTTTCTCCTCAGATCTCCTGTCAGTGAGAGATTAAAGGAGGAACAGTGTTACAAGTGCTGCTGCCAACAGCTGTGTCATCACCGATCCTGTTACAAAGTAAGAAAACAGATAAGGCAGGTTAGGGTTAGTGCTATAGTTAGGGTTAGTGTTATAGTTAGGGTTAGTGCTATAGGAGGGTTAGGGCTATAGTTAGTGTTAGTGCTATAGTTAGGTTATGCTTAGTTAGGGTTGTGCTATAGTTAGGGTTAGTGCTATAGTTAGGGTTAGTGCTATAGTTAGGGTTAGTGTTATAGTTAGGGTTAGTTGTTATAGTTAGGGCTAGTGTTATAGTTAGGGTTAGTGTTATAGTTAGGGTTAGTGTATAGTTAGGGTTAGTGCTATAGTTAGGGTTAGTGTATAGTTAGGGTTAGTGCTATAGTTAGGGTTAGTGCTATAGTTAGGTTAGTGCTAAGTTAGGGTTAGTGTTATAGTTAGGGTTAGTGCTATAGTTAGGGTTAGTGCTATAGTTAGGGTTAGTGCTATAGTTAGGGTTAGTGTTATAGTTAGGGTTAGTGCTATAGTTAGGATTAGTGTTATAGTAGGGTTAGGTGTTATAGTTAGGGTTAGTGCTATAGTTAGGGTTAGTGATATAGTTAGGGTTAGTGCTATAGTTAGGGTTAGTGCTATAGTTAGGGTTAGTGCTATAGTTAGGGTTAGTGTTATAGTTAGGGTTAGTGTTATAGTGTTAGGGTTAGTTGTTATATAGTTAGGGTTAGTGCTATAGTTAGGGTTAGTGCTATAGTTAGGGTTAGTGTTGGGGCTATAGTTAGGGTTAGGCTAAAGTTAGGGTTAGGGTTTATTCTAAAGTTAGGGTTAGGCTAAAGAATTAGGCTTTTCTTAATTGTCTCCCCAATAATTTGGTCATGTCAGAGTTTTTTATTTCCGGAAAAAAAAAAAAAATAAAACAAATAAAATGCCCCTCAACAGGACAGATCAGTTCGCCTGAGCAGGAGCCGCGACAGAAGCATGGAAGAGGACGTCATAGCTAGAAGATGAGAGGCGCTGGACCCGGACCGCACCCCTCGGTGAGTAAAATATAACTCGTTTTTCTTATCTTTCAGGTTACATCGGGGGCTTACAGAATGCTGTAGATAAGCCCCTAATGGCGGTGGCCATATCTCATAGGGGAAAAAATAGGTGACAGATTCCCTTTAAATAAACAAGTATTCGGTTCTGTTGGTCCAACCGCACTCTTCAAGCCACCCCTATGTTTTCTGTCGGTCTTCCTAGGACCCGTTATGAAATGCTCATGAGATTTTGGCATTTTAACGACAATAGTCAATGCCTGCCCAGAAATGCCCCAGAACATGACAGACTATTCAAAATCAGACCCATCATCGAAGACTTGACAGAAAAGTTCTTAAAGCTCTACACCCCAACAGAAAACATTTCCATTGATGAGTCCCTTGTAAAATTCAGAGGAAGACGGCACCTCAAGCAATTTATTCCTTCTAAGAGGGCAAGGTTCAGAATAAAGCTCTATAAAATGTGTGAGAGTTCAACCGCTACACATCAGCTTTTCACATTTATGGGGGAAAGATCGCCAACTAAACCCACCAGGATGCCCTACTTATCTGGGGACAGCTGGAAAAATCGTTTGGGAGCTGATAACTCCATTTTTACAAAAAGGCTACAATCTGTATGTCAACAACTACTACACCAGCATACCCCTATTTAAAAGTCTGGTTGAGCATAACATAGGGGCTTGTGGGACCATTCACATAAAGCGTCAGGGGTTTCCACAATCATTGGTCAACAAAAAGTTCCAAAAGGGGCAGTCAGGGGCTTTACACAATGGAGAGCGGCTTGTCCTTAAATATAAGGATAAAAAAGATAAATTTATCCTGAGCGCAATCCACACAGTGTTAGGGTCTGCGGAACGCACCAAATATATGATGTGGAGAGGTGCGTTCGCAGCCCGGGGTCCACCGTGCAGGCAGAGCCTGCTGCTAGTAGAAATGGCGCGAAAAAGCAAACTCTGTTATCCCGCAGAGTCGCCAAAATAAACGCCGTAACGCGCTGTGGCAATATGTGTGAACTCTGTTAATCCACAGAGCCGCTAGAAGGAGTGCCGCAGCGCTATATGGCGATGTGTGCGAACTCACTGAACACAACCGAGTCGCAAAATAAACACGCTAGGGCGCTGTCTAGCATTGAAAGAGAACCCTGTTGTGTCACAGAGCCGCTGAGACAAACTTCTGTGTCCTGTCAGGCACCCAGGTACACAGTGAACAGCTAAGCGAACATAGAACGTGATCATGCGCTAATGTCCTCGCGGTAAGTCACCAGCAATCTATGGCGTCTTAACGCCAGGCCCTGAATACGGCAATCAAACTCCTCACCGGTTATGCCGGTAATCTAGGGCATCTAAGACACAGACCCTGACCAGCTAGCATACCAAACTCCTCACCGATTAGGTCGGTATTGTAATGGCGTATTTCAGCCGCCCTAACCACACAGACGCATGACCATACTGGCGCAAAGCATATAAAGAATGATACTAGCGCACGGCCGTGCGGTAAGGACAGCCTTTTATAGCAGCCACGAGAAAAAGACCTTCCAGGAAGGACCAATGGGAAGCTGCTTCAGAACATCAACAGCCACAGGACCTTCCTGAAGGACCAATAGGAGTGGCAGCTGTATCTGAGAATGTGGCCCCTGATCTCCAATGGGAGATCTTGCCCTGGGCATGCTCAGATGAAGCAGCAAAGGACTTAGTCCCAAATCTGCCTGCTCCAACACTGGTTGCAGCAGCAAGTCTCTGCACAGTACTGGGCCGGGCAAGACGCTGGGACCGTCGTCTCTGCTAAGCAGGAACCACAGCGGGAACAGCTCGAGATTCCCCCTGTGCAGGAGTGGGAACTCGAACCCTAACACACAGATGCCACAAGGGCCACTACAGACCAACAGGGATCCACTACTCCAAAACCGGTGTTGGGATGGGATTTTCCGGAGGCCACCACACCAGCCTGGACCACCGAACAACCACTGTGACCACTCTTGCACCTGTGCCAATCCCCCCGGTAAGCTGAATTCAGACTGTAAGACGGACCCCCATTTGACAATTTTTTTCCTCTATTTTCCTTTTGAAAATTTGGGGTGCGACTTATGGTCCAAAAATACAGTAATTATTTTTTCTTCACTGCCCAATGGTATAATTTTCTATGGAACAGCTGTGGGGTCAGTATGCTCACTGCACCACTAGAAGAATTCATTCAGGTAAGTATTTTGTAAAATGTAGTCACTTTTGGGGGCTTATGATGTTCTGGCACCTCAGGGGCTCTGACAATGTGACATGTCACCCACAAGCAATTCCAGCAAAATCTGCTCTCTAATATGGCGCTGCTTCCCTTCCAAGCTCTGCCGTGCACCCACACAGTAGTATTCTCCCACATATGGGGCATCGGCGTGCTCAGGAGAACTAACACAACAAATTGTAAGGAGAAATTTCTCCTGTTACCCTTATGAAAATGCAAAATATGGAGCTAAAAAGATTTATTTGTTTAAAATGTTTTTTTTTTTTTATTTTCACGGCTCTACGTTATAAACTTCTGTGAAGCACATGTGGGGTCACTTGTTGGGGGTTTCCACTGTTTGGGCACATCAGGGGCTCTCCAAACACAACATGACAACCGCTAATTATTCCAGCATATTTCACATTTAAAAACTCAAATGGCGCGCCTTCCCTTCCGAGTGCCCAAACAGTAGATTTCCCCCACACATGGGGTATCGGCATGATCAGAAGAAATTGCAAAACAAAATGTATAGTCCATTTTCTCCTGTTACACTTACGAAAGTAAAAAAAAAATAGGCCTAAATGAAAATTTTTGTGAAAGAAAAGTAAATGTTTATTTTTTCTTTCCAAATTCCAGTCATTCCTGTGAAGCACCTGAAGGGTTAATAAACTTCTTGAATGTGGTTTTGAGTACCTTGAAGGGAGAAGTTTTTAGAATGGTGTCATTTTTGGGTATTTTCTGTCATATTGACCCCAAACTCACTTCAAATGTGAGGTGGTCCCTAAAAAAATGGTTTTGTAAATTTTGTTGTAAAAATGAGAAATCGCTGGTCAACTTTTACCCCTTATAACTTCATAAGAAAAAAAATGATGTTTAAAAATGTGTTCTGATGTTAAGTAGACATGTGGGAAATGTTATTTATTAACTATTTTGTGCGATATGACTATGATTTAAAGGGAATCTGACACCCCATTTTTGCCCTATAAGCTGCGGCCACCGCCATCAGGGGCTTATCTTACATTCTGGAATGCTGTAGATAAGCCCCCGATGTTACCTGAAAGAGAAGAAAAACTAGTAATAAAATACTCACCCAGGGGCGGTCAGCCGTCAGGTCCGGAGGGAGTCGCGGTCCGGTGCCTCCCATCTTGTAGCGAAGCCGGCCTCTTCTTTCTGTCTCGTTGCGGCTCCTGCGCAGGTGCACTGCTCTGCCCTGGACCTCTCTGACCTTTCCAGGCACCTGCGCACTGCAGTACTCTGCTCTGCCCTCACCAGGGCAGTGCGCCTGCACAGGAACCGTGACAGGACGGAAAGAAGAGGCCGGCTTCGCTACAAGATGGAAGGCGCCAAACTAGACCGCGACTCCCTCCGGACCGGACCTGACGGCGGACCGCCCCTGGGTGAGTATTTTATAACTCGTTTTTCTTCTCTTTCAGGTAACATCGGGGGCTTATCTACAGCATTACAGAATGTAAGATAAGCCCCTGATGGCGGTGGCCGCAGCTTATGGGGCAAAAATGGGGTGACAGATTCCCTTTAAGGGCATAAAAATTAAAATTTTGAAAATTGCAAAATTTTTGCCAAATTTCCATCTTTTTAACAAATAAACGCAAGTTATATCAAATAAATTTTACAAGTATCATGAAGTACAATATGTCACAAGAAAACCTTCTCAGAATCACCGGGATTCGTTGAAGCGTTTTAAAGTTATGACCTCAAAACCAGGGGAGGGGTCCCGAGGAGAGAATTTGCATATTCCCAGTGCCTTCTGGGATAAGTGAAGAGTCTCCACGAGCTCAAGGATCACTGGATTTTGGTTGTTGCAGCTGAAAGGAGGACATCAGTAAACCAGGGGAGGAGTCCCGAGGAGAGAATTTGCATATTCCCAGTGCCTTCTGGGATAAGTGAAGAGTCTCCACGAGCTCAAGGATCACTGGATTTTGGTTGTTGCAGCTGAAAGGAGGACATCAGTAAACCAGGGGAGGAGTCCCGAGGAGAGAATTTGCATATTCCCAGTGCCTTCTGGGATAAGTGAAGAATCTCCACAAGCTCAAGGATCACTGGATTTTGGTTGTTGCAGCTGAAAGGAGGACATCAGTAAACCGCGCGCCGCTAGGCGAACGAGTTTTGGCATATATTTCACCGCTTGAATATCTCTTGAACAATAACAACATGGAACAGGCCAAGAGCCATGTGGTGGGGGGCGTGGCCTAGCTCTTGATGTGAGAGGTCGGGTGGCAGTGTTTCTCCACCACCACTAGCTTCAATTATCCTGCACAGAGCCCGAATCAGCCAAATCCCTTATCAGGAACTGCTGTCTGAGGGTCCCGGGAGTCAGAGGCGAGCTTCTGCCAGACTCAGAGAGACCAACATGGGCCACAAAAGGCAGAAGGATGCCGGGGCCTGCAGCAATGCCTCAGCCCAAGATGGCACCGAGACAGAGGAAGAGGCGGGAAGGAGGAACACAGCCTATGCACGGAGGCTGGAGGCTTCAGCGCGGCTGCACAGGTATGCGAGGGGCATGGAGGCAGATGAAGAAGGAAGTGAAGGTAGTGAGAAGCATGGAGATGAGGAGGAAGATGGTGAGGAGATGCCTGCGCTACATAATGAACAGCAGGAGGAGGGGGATGGTGATACTGTGCTGGCAGCTGAAAGTTCAGATGAGGCAGAGCCGACTCTGCGAGATGTATTCCAGGCTGTCTTATGCTGCAAGACTGCCTTAACTGCTCTGACAAAGCAGGTGAATGGTCTAAAAACCGATATGAGAGGCATTGAGGCTTCTATGCAGAAAGTTACAGCCAGATTGACTGAGGTGGAGGGCAGAGTTGGTGCAACAGAAGATCATTTAACCTCAGTGCAAAAGACGCAACAACAGCACATTCAGAGGATCGCGGTAGTGGCTATTAAAAACGATGACCTGGAAAACCGGTCACGCAGGAACAATCTGCGTATTGTGGGCATCCCTGAAAGAGCTGAGGGTGCTGACCCACGACCTTTGTTGAAACCTGGCTGCTGGGAAAGTTTGGGTCTAATATCCTGTCGAGGGTGTTTGCTGTGGAGCGTGCCCATCGAGTGCCCATGAGACCCCCAGTGCCTGGAGAGAGCCCTCGTACGATGTTAGCCAGAATCCTGAACTGCAGAGACCGGGACATTATCTTACGTAAGGCCAGAAAATTGACAGATCTTACCCTGGAGGGCAAACGCATTGAAATATACCCGGATTACTCGGCTGAGGTGCAAAAGCTGCGGCTACGATATGGTGAAGTGAAGAAACAGCTCCGCTCTTTGAATGTGAAATATTCTACAATTTATCCTGCCAAATTAAGAGTGGAAGCCTTTGGAAAGGTCAATTTTTTCCCGTCACCGGTAGAGGCCGCTTCGTGGTTGGAGCGGAACCGGAGCAAATTGAGAGAAGCTGAGGACTCGGTACGGTGAATACACGACCCTGCTATTCTGACCACTGGACAGGGTTGTGGCTCTGCATTGCTCTGCGAAACCGCGGAGGAGGGGGAGAAACCCCGCTGGGATCTACGTTTTATAGTTTTATAGTTAATTTGTTTGATTAATGGTTCGGGACTATGCATACTATTGATTATGTGGTGGAGAGACTGCCAGTGCTGGAGGAGGACACGGCGCATGTTGATATGCGGTATACTACGATGTTGCTCAGGTTCTTTGAGCTCCCACTCTCACATTGGGAAGAGAGTGACAAGAGAAGGGTGGGGGGAGGGGGTGGGGGGAGGTGGATGGGTTGGAGTTGCGGGAAAATGGGGTTGCTTATGCTGTTTGACCTGGTATGCTGGGGAACAAAATGGGAAGATGTTACTTGATGATGGTGGATTGTTTTTTCTGATGCACAATGAGTAACCATACTGTTCGGATTTTAAGTTGGAATGTACGTGGTATATCTGACAGGACTAAGAGGGCAGCAATTCTGAATCACATCAGATCTTGTGATCCTATGATTGCGTGCTTACAGGAGACCCATCTCACTGGAGATACTAGGCACTGGCTGTCGAGAGGGTGGATGTTAAAGACATATCATTCTACTTATTCCTCGTACTCCAGGGGGGTGTCAGTCCTAATACATAAAAACGCACATTATGAAGAGCTGGCAGTGCAAGTAGACAGTGAAGGGCAGTATGTATGGATTGCATGCAGATTGTATGGACACAAAATGATTTTAGTGGCTTTATATATCCCTCCACCTTATTCTAAAAAGGCACTTCAAGCAGTATTGGACTTGACGGCCAGATGGGGGGAGGCTCCGATGTTGATTATGGGAGATGTTAACAACACCATGAATGATTACTGGGATAAAGTACGTCCGGCAGGTATGGAAGCGGGACGGGACGGAATGACTGCATTTGGCACCTACGTGGAGGAGCTGGGGCTGGTGGATCTGTGGAGAGTACGAAATGAGGGTAAGAGGATCTTCTCGTGCCACTCGGCTACATACGGAACACTGTCAAGGATAGACCTGGCTTTTGGGGATACTGCTATGGATGGGATGGTTGGGGAGGTGGAATACCTACAGAGGACTCTATCGGATCATAGTCCTATGGTTGTCACGCTTCTAGTGGGATCTGTTCAGGGACAGAGGGGAGGTTGGCGTCTTCACCCGACGTGGCTTAAAGTGGTGGATATGGGCGGAATAACCAAAGAACTAGAGCACTTCTTCCAAGTGAATGAGGGGAGTGCGGAGACCACAGTGGTGTGGGAGGCTATGAAGGCATTTATGAGGGGACTTTTTATAGGTGAGATCTCACGGTGTAAGACCAAAACTAAATTGGCAGATCAACAAATAAAGGATGACTTGACAAGGGCAGAGGCAGACATGATTTTGACGCCAACGAGTGCAGCTCACAATAGACTAAAATTGGCACAGGAGGCAGTTAATAAACTGCACATGATGCAAGCTGAGAGGAAAAGGGCATTTCAGCAAGCCCAATTCTATGAGGAAGGAGAGAGAGTGGGTCACTTGTTGGCGGTGATATCTGCGGCACAGAGGGAATCTTCCAGGGTGTACAGGTTGAGAGACCAAACGGGGACGACTCTGACAGACACAAAGGATATATTGGAGGTCTTCAAGGAATATTACATGGCACTATACAATTCAAGAGTACGGGACACGGAGAGGGCCGTAGAGGAATTCTTGGAGGGCATCTCACTGTCTAAATTGTCTGAGGAAGATAGGTTAAGGTTGGATGAACCTGTGAGTGTGGAGGAGGTGGAATGTGCAATTCTGTCTATGCCCAATAACAAATCACCGGGTGCTGATGGTCTACCTGGGGAGGTGTACAGGGAGCTGGTGGAGCTGCTGGCCCCTAAACTGAAAAATGTGTTTGAGGAGGCTTTGGTGAAGGGGGCGCTACCGAGATCAATGGAGGAAGCGGTGATAGTGGTTCTACCAAAGGAGGGGAAAGACCCATGGATGCGGAGTCGTATAGGCCCATATCGTTGTTGACAACGGATGTCAAAATACTCGCTAAGATCCTGGCCACCCGGCTCACCGGGGTTGCGCATACTGTTATTCACGAGGACCAGTCGGGCTTTATGCCCAACCGCTCCACGGCTGTTAACTTGAGAAGATTATTTCTTAATATGCAGCTGCCTGCTGATAATGGGGGCGGGAGAATAGTGATGTCATTGGACGCTAGAAAAGCATTTGACAGTGTGGAATGGAAATATTTATGGAAAATCATGGAAATAATGGGATTTGGCCCGCGTTCATGGCCTGGGTGAAGTTACTGTACTCATCCCCAAGGGCGGTAGTTAAGGTGAATGGTGAACGGTCCGGGATGTTTGACCTACATAGGGGCACAAGGCAGGGGTGCCCGCTGTCCCCGCTATTGTTTGCGGTGGCTGTGGAGCCCCTGGCGGCCAAAATAAGAGCTGAGAGAGGAGTGGTCGGATTTAAATTTGGGAGGCTGGAAGAAAAAATATCACTGTATGCGATGACATCCTGTTATTTCTGGAAAGTGCAGGAGAGACATTAGGGTGCACCATGGATGTAATTAAACACTTTGGGAGCATTTCGGGACTGGAGATAAACTGGCACAAGTCTTATGTCATGGCTGTAGATAGACCAATAAAAGCGGAGGAGATAGATGAGAGGGGGAAGCAGCTCCGGCTGGTTTCACAATTTAAATACCTTGGGATATGGGTGGCGCTTCCATTGACACGATTCACGGATCTGAATTTAGTTCCTCTGCTAGAGAAATTTAAAAAGAAAATAGGCGCATGGTGCCGATTGGCTTTGACAGTGACGGGTAGAACTAACCTGATTAAGATGGTCCTTATGTCACAATTAATGTACGTTTTGCACAACTCACCGATATGGCTACCAAAGAAACGGTTTCAAGGTATTGATTCTATCTTCAGATCCTTGATATGGGGCAAGAGGCAGGCAAGGATTAAATTGGAAACGCTGCAAAATGGGAAGGAGGAGGGAGGATTGACCGCACCCAATCGCTGGGTCTATTTTTTGGCAGTACAGGGCCAGCATGTCAGGGGATGGAGAGAGCCCGATTGTGGAGGGGCAGCTAGCCGGGTGCTGGAACATGTGTCGGGGAGACGCCCACTGGTCCAGGCGTTAGAGGATGGTACCTTTAAGAAATTGGGAGCAATATATCCTACCTTAGGCTTGACTCAGAAGGTATGGGACACTATTAAAAAGATCAGGGGGGTGGACGGGCTGACTAGATACTCACCCGGTGTTGGGCAATGAACATCTGCCGGAACTTAATAAGCTGTGTCAAATGGGCAATTGGAAGGCGCAAGGAGTGAGATATGTGTGCCAGCTGCAGAGTGGAACGGACCTGAAGACCTTTGAGAAATTGAGAGAGGAATTTGATTTGCCTTTGGTATGGGGATTTCAATACTATAGGCTTCGACATGCTTGGAGGGCACAGTGTGGATTGGGAGCTATGACGGTTCAGGGTGACATTGTACTAGACTTTGTGTGTATGAAGGGAGGGACGAGGGGAGTCATATCGAGCTTATATCATGACCTACTGCACTCCTATCTGGGGGGAAATCACCTCATTGCAAAGAGTAAATGGGAAAAGGAGGTGGGTACCCTCACGACAGAACAATGGGAGGCGATTCTAGAATATGTCCCGAAGATCTCTCTAAGCGAGCAGGCACGGCTCTCCCAATTATACATAATACATAGGACATACAAAACACCGTTGCTTCTGTACAAGGCGGGCTTGAGGGGAGATTCCAATAGCCCTAGGTGTGGCATGGACCAGGCCGGATTGCTGCACATGCTATGATCGTGCCCACGGCTGGCGGCTTATTGGTTGGTCGTTATTAACAAAATTGAGAGGGCTTATATATGTACAATTGACAGAAACCCGGTGCTGTGTGTTTTGGGGGAGGTGGATGGTATACCTGTCTCGGAACATTACAAAGTGGCGATAGCGCGATTGCTATATGTGGCACGCAAATTAATAGCACGAAAGTGGGCAGATTCGGAACCCCCACTAGGAGGGAATTTATTGCTCAGACACGTACGGTAATGCATTTAGAGGAAAGCATTTACAGGCGGAGGCATGGAGAGAGAACTTTTGGGAAAATATGGTCCGCATGGATGGCGGTAATATGATTGTCAATGTTCCCAGGTATGCCCGGCATAAGGAGTATTGGCGGGAGGGGGGAGGGGGGAGAGGGTTTTGACTGTATTACTACACGTTATGTGAATTGTTATATGTATATTGATAACTGTTTACTGTTAATTTTTGAAACCTAAATAAAAATAATTGGTTTAAAAAAAAAAAAAGAGCCATGTGGTGAGCTGCATTTCTTGCTACATGTTCACAGACTTACCAGTGGAAAAGCCAAACTTCACATGCCACAAATGCAGCTTGTGTCCCTGTTGGAGGAAAAGTTGCAAAATCTGGAAGAGAGGTTATCTACATTGAAAACCATTAAGGAAGGTGAAGAGTTCTTAGACAGAGCAGAATTATCTCTTCATGTTACAGAAAGAGAAGAAACAGAGGAATGGAAGCATGTGACCCAGAGAAGCAGGAGGATAAGGAGGCAGTCAGCACCAATTCTGCTCAGAAACCAGTACCAGGCTCTTACACAGGAGAATGATGAAGAAATACATCAAGATAAGACTTTGCCCACAAACAATAACCTTGTACGCCCTCAGCGCCTCCTAAATGGAGACAGAAAACTGTTGTGAAAAAGAAACGGAGAGTTGTTGTCATGGGGGATTCCCTGTTGAGAGGAACAGAGGCCGCTATCTGCAGACCAGATATAACCTCAAGAGAAATGTGCTGTCTTCCAGGTGCGAAAATTAAAGATGTGTCTGACAGGATATCAGGACTCTTCAGACCTAAAGATGACTACCCATTCCTGCTAATACATGTGGGGACAAATGACACCGCTAGAAACGACCTGGAAACCATCTGCAGTGACTTTGAAAACTTAGGTAAGAAAGTGAAAGAACTGGGAGCGCAGGTGATCTTCTCTTCCATCCTTCCAGTGGATGGCCATGGAACAAGGAGGTGGAATAAGATTCTGCAGGTGAACAACTGGCTATGTCTATGGTGCCGTCAGCAAGGATTTGGATTTCTGGATCACGGAGTGAATTACCTATACGATGGACTACTTGCTAGAGATGGGGTGCACCTTACGAAGACTGGAAAACATGTATTTGGAAGTCGCCTTGCTACACTCATCAGGAGAGCTTTAAACTAGAACAATGTGGGAAGGGAAGCAAAACGCCAGAAAAATCCATACACCTGACAAATACTATTGAGAACTCTGCTATTAGAAGTGAAGGGGAAGAACAAAGACAAAACAATCTACATAATAAAAATATTGAAGAAAGAGAAACCAATCACAAGCTAAAATGTTTCTATACGAATGCACAAAGCATGGGCAACAAACAAGGAGAATTGGAACTACTAACGCAGGAAAAGAAGTATGATGTCATTGGAATCACTGAGACTTGGTGGGACGATACACATGATTGGAATACAAAGGCTAGAAGGATACAACTTATTTGCAAGAAACAGACTTGATAAACGAGGTGTCGCATTGTATGTTAGAAAAGCGTATATCTGCACAGAGATTGACGCTTCAGAGACTGGGAGTTCTGTGGAAACTGTTTGGGTAAGAATACAAGGACAGAACAATGGAAAGTGTTATGTTTCGGTAGCTGAGGAGTGCAGGCAAAAAAGGCAATACACCAGAGCAGTTGGAATCTATGAGATTGCAGTACCCTGACTAACCACCACAACTAGAGGCAGCCGTGGAGCGTTCCTACGTTGGTCCTAGACGCCTCGTCACAGCCTGAGAAACTAACTACACCTAAAGATAGATATAGGAAAGCTATCTGCCCCGGAGCAGAACCCCAAAGATAATAGAAAGCCCCCAAAAATGTAATGGCGGTTAGACAAGAAGAAATACTGACACAGACAGAAAATAGTATGAGCAAACGTCGGGGCCCAAACTAACTAAATAGAAAAGGATAGGAAGGGTACTTACTGCAATCCCAGAAAACCCTGAAAAGCACCAACTCTACTAATTTCAAAAACACCTGAGATCACACGACCTCTACCACCTAAATTAGTTCTCTGGTGTAACAAAATCAAAACAGCAGCCACTGAAAAAACTGGAAAAAGCAAAAGTACAAACATCAGTGGCTGAACTAAACTGAGAGGGCAAAAGCCCCCGGAGGGGACCCTGAAGGCCCCCACAGAAGTGCAGGACAAAATGCAAAAATCAAGCACAAAAAGAAGAAAATGTCTTATCTGTTAGCAGGAGATGCAGACACGACACAGCAGGCTACAAGGGAAACAGGAATCAAGGATAGAGACCAGAACAATTGATCACTGGCAACCCTGATGGGAAGGTGACTCCCTTATATAAGACCAGTCAGTAACACCTGATTCCCAATCCTCACAATCTTCACAATCTTCACTGGACAGACCAGTACCGCTTGTAACCACCAGAGGGAGCCTCTGCTCAGAACTCATCTCAAGCCCATTCACAACAGGAAAGGACACCATTGTAGGCATTTACTACAGGCCACCTATGCAAGCTGAAGATATGGATGAACTCTTTATGCATCAAATGGCCAAGTTCTCCAAAAAATATGACATAGTGGTCATGAGAGATTTCAACTATCCAGACATTTGTTGGGAATCTCTCTCAGGCAAAACTAATAGGTCCAGGAAATTCTTATCCTCTCTTGCTGACAACTTTATCTTCCAAAAGGTAGGGGAGAAAACAAGGGGATCTGCCACCTTGGATCTAATCCTTATAAACAGGGAAAAAATGGTTGAGGAGGTAAGAGTGGCTGGGACCCTAGGAGGTAGTGACCATGCTATTTTAGAATTTTGGATAACAAGAGGAGGAAGACCTGTGAAGACTCAGACGTCAAGGTTAGATTTCAGAAAGGCAGATTTTAAGGGACTCAGAAAGAGAATTGGAGGGATCCAATGGCTGGATATCCTTAAGGACAAAATGTCCAGGAAGGATGGAAAATCTTTAAAAATGAGATTCTCAAAGCACAATTGTTAACAATTCCGAAAAGAGTGAAGAATGGGAAGCATTTAAGGAAACCAGGATGGATGAACAAAGAACTTAAAACACATGCTAAAAAGGAAGAAAGAAATGTTTATCAAATGGAAAGAGAGAGGCATATCTAAAGAAGAATATAATGCTGTCTACAGAACCTGCAGGGCACAAATCAGATTATCTAAAGCTGACAATGAATTAAGGCTTGCAAGTGACATCAAAAGCAACAAAAAAGGATTTTGGGGATACGTCAAAAGTAAAAGAAATGTCAAAGATGCTATAGGATTTTTACAGGATGAAAATGATGAAATGGTAAGACAGGATGTTGAGAAGGCTGAACTGTTAAATTCCTATTTTGCATCTGTTTTCTCTCAGAAAGGAAATGTAACATCAACTGATCTTCAATGTCCTATTAAA
>JARQOD010010193.1:0-28271 GCA_033576555.1 Oophaga sylvatica | reverse complement strand
CCATTTTAAAAGCCTACACTCATCTGCCTTTTGCCAGCTTCAGCAGCCTTGCGTTCTGGCTCACCGACTGGTGTTGGTGCCCCCGGGTTGGAACTCACACTCAGATTGGAAAATTTTTTGGGGGAAGGGGCATTTGGGGTGACTAGTCCCAGCAAAACAAGGTTGTCGGTATTCATTTTGACTTCACACAAAGATCTCGGAGTGGACGGATTCAAAAAAATTGTTTATGTAACCTGGGCACAATTAAGAGAGAAAAATTTTTAAAATTTAAAAAAGGTTTTTTTTCATAAAAAAAAATCGGAATTTCACACCAAAGGGGATAAACAGAAGAATTTTTTTAACAGCAGCAACATCCAATTTTTTGGCTTAATTAGTCTTTACAAGGGTGTTTCTGTATAGTTGAAGAGAGGAGCTGCAGCTTGTCCAGGGAGACATATGAACCATTTCCCCCAAAACTTTGGGAATCCAGCAAAGGGTAAGCGTAAATAACCTTATTTATCCCACCTGTTCTCTGTCTAATTGAATATTTATTTTATTTTTATAGCGCAACATATTTACTTTTTTAACCTTTTGAAAAAAAACAGTTCTAAGTAACAACAATAAAATAAAAAAATAAAAACCCAAAAAAAAAACGACCTCCCGGCCACGCTTCAATCTACACTAAGTAACCTAACAATAATCCAAAATTAAAACCAAAATACAAAACTACCCTGGGGGTGTGAGCTTAAATCTACACTAAGTAAAACGATAAAAAATTAAACCCAAAAAAAAAAATCCTCCGTGACCTTACATCTAAAATGGGGGGGGAAGATAAAAAATTCAGGGTGTAATTAAAAGGTATTTAAAATTTTATGTTTTACAATGATATTATGGGTTAATTCAAAGGGGGTTGGGGCCTGAGCTGGGCATATTTTTTTCTTTCCGATACCGAAAGTATGGGGGGACCCCCCCTTTCCGTTTTGGGGGTTCCGTATTTAATTCCGATACTTTTTCCATTCGTAACCGGAATCGGAAGTTCCCAAAAAATTTTTTAGAGCAATGGATTTTAGTCACCAAGAGGAACCACAATTTTGGGGCACACCCCGTAATGCTCGGTCTCTTAACTAATGGCATGGCTGTATTGGCTGTGAAAGATGTCAAAGCACTATAAAAGGGGGCCCCCCATTTTACGTCACTGTGCTGTGAACTCAGTAAGGACAGAACGCTACTCTGCAACCCCCTGAGGGACAGTTAGATATTGCGTTTTTGTGTACACTGTGCTTGAGGCGGCTATTTTTCCAACCCGGTAAAGCTTCTTTTTCCCCCCCGGTTTGTTTTTAAAAAAGCTCTGTGCAAGGGGGTTTTTTGACAGGCGGGGGACCGCAGTTTGCTCTGCACCACCGTGTTTGGGGCATCGACGTGTCACTTTTTTTTTTTTTTTTTTTTTTTATTTGGGAATTGGTGCACTCCTTTTTTTTTAGAAAAAAATAAATCTATTGGTGAGTGTTCCATCCGTTTTAAAATAAGGTTGCAACCTATAAATACAAAAAGGGCTTTTCACAGATAGTATGTTGTTTTAGTGTTCCGCAGTCTGTGGGTTTTGTTTTTTTTAGTGCAGATCACGCCCCAGTAGTTCTTTAACCACTGCCGTTGTAGTCTGCTGAGCGTGTGTCACTCCCCACCTTTTTTTTCTCAATTGGTGCTGCCCTTTTAGTGGAAAAAAAACAAACTATTGTGGACGCGTTCCCCTCCGTATACAATACATTGGTTGCAAAAACTATAGAACTCAAAAGGAGCTTTTCACGATAAAAAAGTTGTGTTTCAGTTTTACTGCAGTCTGTGAGGTTTTGATTTTTTAGTGCAATCAGCTCCAGTTATTTTTAACCACTGGGTTGTAGTCTGCTGACGTTTTTACGCCTCATCCTTCACTTTTTTTTTAATTGGTGCTGCCCTTTTAGTAAAAAAAAAATAATCTATTAGGTGACCCCTTTCCCTCCTATAAAACATTGGTTGCAAAACTAAAACACACAAAGGAGCTTTTCACAGATAGTAATAGTTGTGTTTCGTGTTCACTGTGTCTGTGAGCTTTTCATTTTGGGTGCAGTTACCTCCAGTTTGTATTCAACCACTCCCCTTGTAGTCTGCGAGGTGTGTCACTCCCCCACCCCACATTTTTCTCTTTGGTGTTGCCCCATTTTATGGAAAAAAATCTAATCTATTATTGACCGCTTCCATCCGTATACAATACATTGGTTGCAAACCTAAGAACTACACAAAGGACTTTTCACAGAAGTGAATGTTGTGTTTCAGTGTCCTGTAGTCTGTGAGCTTTTATTTGTGAGTGCAGTTACCTCCAGTTTGTACTTCCCACTGCCTTTGTAGTCTGCTGACGTGTTCAGCCTCATCCTTCATTTTTTTCTCAATTGGTGCTGCCCATTTTAGGAAAAAAATTAATCTATTATGTGACGCGCTTCCATCCGTATACAATACTTGGGTTGCAAACACTATGAACTAAAAAAAGGATTTTTTAAAAATAGTGAATATTTGTGTTTCAGTTTACTGTAGTCTGTGAGCTTTTCTTTTGTGAGTGCAGATTACGCTCCTTGTACTTCAAACCCGGTTGTAGCCTTTTGACGGTGTCACTGCCTCACCTTCACTTTTTTCTCTAATTGGGCTGCCCTTTTTATGGAAAAAAAACAACTATTGTGTGACGCGCTTCCACCGTATACAATACATTGGTTGCAAACACATAAAACTACACAAAGGAGCTTTTCACAGATAGAAAATATTGTGTTTCAGTTTCACTGTAGTCGGGAGCTTTCATTTTGGTGCATTTTCGCCCAGTTTGACTTAACCCCACCCCCGGTTGTAGCTGCGACGGTGCACGCCTCATCCTTCAATTTTTCTCTAATTGGGGCTGCTCCTTTTAGTGGAAAAAAATCTAACTATTAGTGGACCCTTCCATCCTATACAATATTTTGGTTAAAAACACATAGAACACAAAAGGGGGCCTTTTTCACAGTACGAACATTGTCTGGGGGGTTTCACTGTAGGTCTGTGGGAAAACCACTTTTAGGCCTTAACTTTTCTATTTTTTATCAATCTACCAAATAAGAAGTCATTTTTTTAAGGGGCACGGGTCGTGGTCGGGCCGTGGTTTGCAGCAGGGAGAGGCCGGGGATTCTGGGGGCTGCTGCCCCCCCCTACACAGATCCCCCTTTTTCCCCTGGGTTTCCTTTTTATGCGCACTTTTGGGAGCTCAGCGCCCCCCCTGTCGGAAGAAAAAATTGAAGCCGTTGTTGGTTGGATGGCACCAAAAGGCATCGATTAACCCCTTCCACCTCCTCTCGGCCCCACAGCATGTTGAAAAACCATTCCCTTTTTCACCGCCTGCCAAATTCCCCGGGGCAGTCGAAGCCGTACAGGGCCAGCGAGTCTTGCTTCGTTCTCAAACTTGGTTTGGAAACGGGGCCCCAGCCAAGCAGCTTTGGGAAAAGTGAAAAGAGGCAGTATGCATGATCCAAAAACAGCTGTGTCCTTGAATTAAGGGCGGGTGCCCCTGCCGGGGGTCAGCACAGAGAACGCATCTGATGAAAAAGACTCATTCCCATTTCTGTTGAGCATGGTGGGCCAGACCCCCCAACAACAGCAGGTGTTGAAAAGGGAGTGGTGGAGTATGAGGCCAAGACCCAACATGGCGGGGGAACAGGAAAGGGGGTGGGAGCAGCTCGGGAAGAGATTGCACCAACGGTCCAAACGTGGAGAGGTAGGGGCAGACTCGCTTCCTTACCTCCAGTTTGGACCCCCTTTGGGGCGTTCTTACAAAAACCAAACCGGGCGCTCCCAGGGTTTTTCGGGTGGGGCCTTTTTATACATTTTAGATGATATTTTTTCTATGTCAAATGCAAGCTGTAATCAAAAAAATTTTAAAAGGTAAAAGGTCAGTAACCTTAATACAACAAATGTGGAAACAAAAAGCGGTCAAAAACCTTTGTTGAGTTACAAAGACACAGGGAGTTGGCCCCAAACCACAGCAGCACCACATTTCAGTCCTGTTTTGGGCCCTTCCCCAGTTCACACCACTGGTAAGGCTTCCTCAAAGGGGCGCCATGGAAGAACCTCTGTCACGTTGCCCCCAGACACGTTTATTCCACCCCCCTGCAAGTTCCCTGTCAACCTCCACACCCAGGCCACAAAACCCTGGGGGCACAGGAAGGGGGAAAAGACGGCCCTTTTTCGCAAACCCCCGAGCAAGGCTCGAATGCTGTCTTGCAAAAAACCTTTTCCCCTTAAACGTCATTCAGGCTGGGGGAGACTGACAGTTTCCGTGAATTAATGGGATTCGTCCCCCCAAAACAAAGTGCCCAGCCGATTTTTTTCAGCAGGAAACCTCCGGGGCTGAAAACATGTTGGGGGAAAAATTAAAAAATGCGCTACTAAACGCCGTCAGTAGCAAGGTCCCCCCGCCCCGATGCGGGACCAGACCCTGGCCGGGGGCGATACCTTTCACTCACTCCCATTGGGGGGAAGGGTGGGCCGGGACAGATCTTGCGAGGGGGCTTACGTGTTTCCAACCCAAGGGGTTCCGGAACAAGTCTTCCCATTGACTCCCCTCCACTCCAGTTCCTCAGAATCATCGTGCGGAGCCGTCACGGGGTACCCCCAATGGACCCCTGACGCTTACCATCGACCCCTTGAGCACAGCCGTGGCCAAACGGCCCAAAGGCCCTTTTTAAATTAAAATTCCCCGGGGAATCGAAGCCACACCAGCGCAGGAGGTCGGAAGCCACAACAGGAGACGACGGTGGTTTTTTCCACAATCTCCAGCCAGGTTTGGTAGTTGGACAATGGGGCCCAAAAATTTTGGGGGCAGCTCGGGCCTTGGCAAAACCCACCCCCTCCCGTCTGGCAATTGCTCAACTTGGTCGTGCAATTTTTTTAGGGACTATCCGTTTGATGCACGCTGCAAAAGGGGCCGCCTAGAGTGGGGGCTCACTTGCGACTTCCGCGGGCCCCGATCGGCTTTTCAGCTCGCAACGCAGATTGCCCCTTTCCCTGAACATCGCATATAGTGACTTCCACCAGGGGAATTAAACCGTTAAAAATTTTGGGCGTTGGGTGAGCACAGCCGCATTATGGGTATCAGCTGCATCGGGCGCAATCACACAAAATTTGCGCCGCCCACTTCACCTTAATGAGTGGCCACTATGAAGGCATGCCCCATTTTTTGCGTGCGTTGATGAGTCAACGCGGAGGCGAGTGCAGATGATGCCATCCTGACCCCCCCTTATCTGCCTGTTTAAAAAAAACACTGCAAGCAATAAGGGATGTTTTTTTGGAAGAGGGGGGGGTTTTGAGGAGCCCCAAAAATTCCATCACCTTCGGAAAAATCAGGCAACGGGTTCCTCACAAGGGCGGGGGAGGGCTCACTTTTGGGGGAGGAAAAAGGGGAGGGTCAATGGGGGGGAAGACATCGCTCCAGAGGGGGTACACAACGCTCTAGCATAGTAAGCGAGGGGGGGTGATGAAGAGGCAGAATAACCCTCTTGCAGAGGACAGCTTTTTTTGCCATTGGGGGAGTCTCAGCACTGGTTTTTTCATGCTGCGGCCCAAAAGAACGACCGCCGCATCGCCCATTTCCCCACGACGTCTGTTTTTTGGGTGTACACCCTCCTACCCCCTCGCTCCGGGACAACCAAAACCTCATCCCACCTTTAAAACCGGGAGCGAATGCGGGAGACCAAGACAACGGGAAAATCCCAAAATGTTCTCCTTTAAACCCGAGAGCACTGCTGCTGCATTTTTTACAAAGCACTCTGTGCGTCGAGGCAGTGTAAGAGCCTGCAAAAAGGGGGGAGCCACGCACCTTGCACAGGGAAAGACCAGTATTTTAAAAAATGGGGAAAAAGTTTTGGGCACCCCCACAAATGTCTACCCATAGGGCTCCAGTCGCGGGGGAAAACAATCCGTCGATGGTGACAGACTCTTGGCTTTGCCTCTCAGTGACCCCAAAAAGGGTCCCCAAAATTCTTTTTTGGGGGTCTCAAAGCGGATCAGGCCCCAAGAGCTTAGCCATAGCATTGGGTGGGGGTTGCCCTGCTGCCGTGTATTATCGGACGCGTCTTTAGTGCTGCAGGTGTACAACAGCCGTCCATGCGACACCTCCGAAATGTAGACCGGTTACTTTTCTGAAAATGAACAACAGGGAAACTCGCCGAATTTTTTCCTTCCGTTTTCAGATTAAATAACTTTTTTGCAACGTTATCCATGTCTCCTTTAGTTCTCTTTCTCCACCGAACTCTATCCCGGGGTCCAACACTGCCAGTTGCTGCTCAAAATGTCGTTCCCAGAAAAAAACCAAGCTCTACTGTTAGGGGGTTCAGTCCCCCGCTTTTCCCCCCGCTGGTCAAGGGGAAGAAGTGCCTTTTCCGACACTGGACAAAAAAAACATGACCAACATGCTCCCCAAAGGGGGGAAAGCCGCACCCTGCTTGTTATGCTAAAAAAGAAATTTTTAATTTTTTTAGGCCTAGAATGAAAATTTTTAAGAAAAAAATTTGGACAAATAATAATTTGTCTCACAGCCATTTGCACATGTCTATTAGAAATGGGGAAAAAAAAAAAAAACTAGTCACTTTCACATTTTTAAATAATGCAAAAAGTACTTTCAGACTTTTGAATAATGTTTTAAAGGAACTTATCTGTACCTTTTAAAAAAAGCACTCAAGGATGTACAAAAAATTCACCCCCATCTCACATCACATTTTTTTATGACAGACTTTTTAAAATACACATACTGATGCCAACTGAAAAACCCAAAAAACCCTATATAAAAATTTGGGCCCGCATGTAAACGGTAAAAATGTCCAATAAAAATTATTACATCAAAAGTGCACATGCATCTGACAATGGGGATTATACCTGCAAGGTTTAAACAACCCAAGAGATTAAATTAATACTGGGATATAGGGATCACATGCATAGTTACTCATGGACAATGTTTGAAAATGTATCTAAAATTTAAATCGCGTAAAACCCTTAGGCTTTTGTTAGTCTTGTACATTGTTAAAGAGGAACGAATTTTTTTTGGGTTTTCATGGTTATTTTAAAAACATTAAATTATTACGCGTTTTTTTTTTGGCGTCCCAGTCCCCAAAAACGCAGCTAACCTCACATTTGATGCACTTTGGGGCCCCACGCCCCTACCCACGCGTGACAGTGGAAGGTTTGTGTTGAGGATAAACTTTGCGCAAACAGACATTCTTTACCCTCTTCAAAACTCTACAAGCAAAAAAGCGATTTTTGCGCAGCTTTATTGCGTACAGTATAACTCGGGGTTCCCAAAAGGGGGTCCACTGTGTGATACAGCATAAATATTTTTTTGCTATCCGTACCTTTTTTTTTACCTACACTTGCAGGAAAAAACTTTAAAATTTGAAAACAATGCCTAATTTTTTTTTAAATGGGGTTATTTTTTTTTTTACATTATTGGTCTCAATCCCTTTATGAGTCCCCCGCGGACATTCATCTGCTTAGAAAGTTACGATTTTATAACTTTTAAAAAAAAATTTCTGTGACTTCACAAAAATTTGCGTGAGATGAGGGGGGACTATTACAAAATCCCCTTTTCTCATATTTTTTTTTAACATTTTGTCCTTAAGCATTATTCATAAAAAAAAAAAAAATACTTTTATTCTTAAAAATTTCAACACTATATTTTGTTACCAAAATTTTTTTGGGGGTTGTGTTTTCCATTTTTTTTTTTGGGATGTGAATATGCTTTTTTTATTTGTATTTCTTATTTTTCCTTCTTGAAATTAGAAAACATGTGTATCTTGTACCGGTTAGCCAGTAATAGAAAAATATTTTGATTCAGGTCAGCAGTGGTTCATCCCCTTTTTTGGATCAAAAGGGAAAAAAAAATTGCAACTTTAAGGCTACTCACTTTTTCCCCCCCCCTCAGGGAAAAACTAACAAAAAAATTTTAAACATCACTTTTTCTATACAAAACCCGACACAGGAAATTTTCAATGGTAAGACAATAAGTGCGTGTACAGAACTGCTTATCTCACGGGAGACTAAATTTCAAACGTTCCAGATAAGGAAGAAATTGATTGCCCTCTCATTGGCTTTTTTTTTTGGGGTTTTTTCTGACCCGGAAGGGCATAGACGCAGATCCTTTTTGATTAGAATGCATAACCCATGTGTCTATTCTTCCTCACTAACAGTGCAAAGGTCATGATAGTTTTATTCTGAACCTTTGTACGTTTCTTTTTTTTAAAGTTATTTTTAATAACAGTAATTCCTTCCATGATGCTATGCCGGGCAAAAAAAATCTTTGCCCAGCTAAATTCTTAATTTTCTGTGTTGTGTGGCGCTGTTAAATTCACCTTTTTTTTCCCTTTTTTTGCCGGTCCCCCCACTTGTCCCCCCCTCCTTGTTTATTTTTTCCGTTCCTTTTGTGTTTAAAAAATGTGATTTTCATTTTTGCTTTACCTTTGCCTGTGAAGCACCTGAGTAGTCTCGAAAGCTTTGAATTTGTTACCTATTTTCGTTAGCCATTCGTTACAACCCAAGGACTGCAAGTTAAAAATTTTTTTATCTTGAAAAAATTTATCATTTTATTGTTGTAGTAAAACTTATTTTTTTGTTTGAAGTCATACTTTGCAATGGCAGAACAAGGCAAAAACTCAAAATTTATGCCTAAAACCCCCCCTTTACCCGGGCTCCCAAACCGCCAGTTGTTGCTTGGAAGTGCTGTTACACAGTTCACTTTTTCCTGGTTTCTGGGGGGTTTAGTAATGTCAGCTGTTCCCCGCTGTGTGGAAAAGGGAAAAAAATCCCCTGCCTCCACCCTGTTCCTTTTTCCCTGGTTACAACACCCCCCTTGTTTTTTCGAATGCTTTTGCCATTAACTTGCTCCCGTGTTACTGGGGTTCAGTAAAATCACTGTTCCCTGCTGTGAACGGCAAAAAAAACCGGCCCCACCTGTTCTGTTTTCATCCCTGGGTTCAAACACCCCATTTTTTTTCCGGAAGTGTGTTAGCAAAATCTACACTTGTCCTGTGTTTTTTGGGGTTCAGTAATTCCGCGTTCCCGTGGGTGTTTAACGGCAAAAAGTCCGCTGCCTCCACCGTTCTGTTTCTTTTCCCGGGATACAAAACCCCCATTTTTTTTCGGAAGTGCGTTAGCAAGTTAACACTTGCTCCTGTCTTTGGGGTTGTAAGTCAGCTGTTCCCCCTTGTGAAACCAAATGTCCTGCTGCCTCCACCCTTTCTCTCCAACCCCGGGGTTTCAACACCGCCAGTTGTTTCTCGGGGGCTGTTAGCAAGTTTAAAACACTTGCCCCGTGTTAGGGGGGTTTAGTAATGTGCTGTTCCCTGCGTGTAACGGAAAAAAGTCCCCTCTGCCTCCCCCTGTTTTGTCTCATCCTGGGTTACAAACACCGCCTTTTTTTTTCCGGGAATTTCTGTTACACAGTTAACACTTGCTCCCGTGTTACTGGGGTTCAGTAATGTTTTAGCTGTTCCCCTGCTGTTGACCCGGGAAAAAGTCCTTTTTGCCTCCACCCCGTTTTTTTCTCTCCCCCGGGGTTACAACACCGCCAGTTTTTTTTAAGGGGGTTAGCACAGTTAATTGCTTGTGTATTTTGGGGGCAGTTGTCAGTGTTCCCCCTTTTTGGGGAAAAAGGGAAAAAACCTGCTGCCCCACCATGTCTCTTTCTCCCTGGGGTTCAACACCGCCAGTTGTTTCCGGAAGTGTTTTTTTAAAAGCTAACTTTCTGTGTTACTGGGGTTAGTAATGTCAGCTGTTCCCCCTGGTGTGGAACCGCAAAAATCGCGCCTCCACCATGTTCGTTCTCATCCCGGGTTCAAAAACCCCCATTGTTTCTCGGAATGTTGTTAGCACAGTTAACCTTCTCCCCTGTTTTTGGGGGGTTGAATGTCACGTTCCCCTGCTGTGTGAACGGAAAAGTCCGCTGCTCCACCCTGTTTTTCTTCTCATCCCCGGGTTTTTAACCGCCTTGTTTTTTAAGGCTGTTGCACAGTTTAACACTTGCTCCCCCGTTACTGGGGTTCGTAAAATCAGCTTTTCCCCTGCTGTGGAACGGCAAAAACCTGCGCCCCCCCAGTTCTGTTTTTATCCCCCCGGGGTTTCAACACCGCCCCTTTTTTTCTCGGGGTGTGTTGCACAGTTAACACTTGCTCCCGGTTTGGGGTTCAGTAATGTCAGCTGTTCCCTGCTGGTGAACGGAAAAAAACCTGCTGCCTCCCCTGTTTTCCCTTTCATCCTGGGTTCAACACCGCAGTTTTTCGGAAGTGCGTTACACAGTCAACACTTCTCCTGGTTACTGGGTTCAGTAATGCAGCTGTTCCCCTGCTGTGTGAACGGCAAAAAGTCCTGCTGCCTCCACCTGTTCTTTCTCACCCTGGGTTACAACCCCCCAGTTGTTTCTCGGAAGTGCGTTAGCACATTAACACTGCTCCGTGTTACTGGGGTTCGTAATGTACTGTTCCCCTGCGTTGAACGGCAAATAGTCCTGCTGCCCCACCCTGTTCCTTCTCATCCCTGGGTTACCCCCCAGTTTTTCTCGGAAGTCTTAGCACAGCTCCTTCCCTGTGTTACGGGTTCAGTAATTCAGCTGTTCCCCTGCTGTGGAAACAGCAAACAGTCCTCTGCCTCAACTTTAATTTCAGGGTCCTTCTGCTACCCTCGGGGTTCCATACCCCTGGTTTCTCCGCAGTGCCTTTGGCGTAGGTGCCTCCATGTCGGTATCCGAGTTCCAGCAACGTCGCTGGTCCTTGGTATGCTTTGGAGCACACAGGTACCTCCTGCTTAGTAACCGTGTCCCAGTAACGTCAGCTGGTCCTCGGTTGGCCATTGGCTCTTTTCCTTCTGCTGACCCCCGGGTTCCAGCACAGTCAGCTGGGTTCCTCGTTACTTCATTGGCTCTTGTACCTTCCTACTCATCCGGTTCCAGTACCGTCAGCTGGTTCTCCGCAGTGCCTTTGGCCTAGGTGCCTCCATGTCGGTATCCGAGTTCCAGCAACGTCTGCTGGTCCTGGTAGTGCTTTGGAGCACAGTACCTCCTGCTTAGTAACCGTGTCCAGTAACGTCAGCTGGCCTCGGTTGTGCCATTGGCTCTTTTCCTTCCTCAGACCCCCCCCCCCCCGGTTCCAGCACAGTCAGCTGGTCCTCGTTACTTTCATTGGCTCTTGTACCTTCTGCTACTCATCCGGGTTCCAGTACCGTCAGCTGGTTCTCCGCAGTGCCTTTGGCGTAGGTGCCTCCATGTCGGTATCCGAGTTCCAGCAACGTCGCTGGTCCTTGGTAGTGCTTTGAGCACAGGTACCTCCTGCTTAGTAACCGGTCCCAGTAACGTCAGCTGGTCCCTCGGTTTGTGCCATTGGCTCTTTTCCTTCTGCTGACCCTCCGGGTTCCAGCACAGTCAGCTGGTCCTCGTTACTTCCATTGGCTTTTGTACCATCACCAACAGGACAAAGAAGGTTAAGACAAACTACAAGATACAGAACAAGAGACAAAGAACAATAAGCAGAAGATCAAAAGCAGAAGAACATTAAGTATAAGACCAAATAAGAGCAAAATATATGCTCTAAATTCTAAGCAGAAGAAACTAAGCTGTATGGGGGTGAGTCTGTTCCTCCTCGTGGTGCCCCTGGAAAATGCCTGATGCTGCTGCAGGCTAAACTGAACGCGGACAAAATACTGTTGTAATTAAAATCTTTCGTGACAGCAAGAACGGAAGGATGAAAATTCAGAGTTTTACAGATTACAAGTAACAGAAAGTCTGTCACAAATAAGAATATGATGAAAAGGATGAATAGGAAGAAGATTAAGAAGTAGAATATGAAGAATAATACACTGTTTAATAAGAACAATAAAGTAATGTTAACAAAAGATGAATAGCAAGAAGTTTTAGAAGATTAATAGGTGAAGATGAAGAATAATTTGATGAGGAAGATGATGCTGCTAAAATTATGAAAGGAGAAAGTGTGTGAAAAGTTAAAAGGTGAAGACCATGGAAGTTGTGAAAACAGACAATTTGACAAAATAGAAAAAAGGTTAACAACATTGTCAATTTGTTCGTCAATCCGAACGTATTTCCTAAAAAAAAATAAATAATGCTATTCCATTGGATTGGGTCAAACATCTATGCCTTTAATGTCTCCTCAACCTCCCCCAATACATTCCTACATTACTCTTCTTGTTTTCCTTCATGTACAATTAACCAACAAGGCAAGAATGGGTTTTTTTTAATTTCGATATTTTCCCATAGACTTACATGGACTCCGGTATCGGTATCGGGTAACGCCGATATTTTAGGATATCGGCGATACCATTACGATTCCGATACTTTAGGATATCGGAAAGTATCGCTCAACTCTAAGGTCAGTCATCCTCTGGTGAGGACACGGAGTAGTGACTGTTACAGTGTTGCACGCCTGTCTGACTTTATGTTCCTCTGCCTTTCCCGTCACCCTCACATTCTCAAAATTTTGGGTGATGGGCAAAACTGATTGGTGACACTTCAGACCACGCTACCAGGAACTTTCTATCTCTTATTCCAAAGACAGACAGGTGTACTAAAATGTTGGAGGACCAACGGCCCTTCTTGCGGAATTATTAAAAAATTCCCATATGAAAACGCTGGCAGCAGAGTCACAGTTTGTTGGCCAAGCAAGGAGTACAGGTGAGAGACACAACTCCAATCCAGGAGAGGCATGGAACACTGGCAAAGCTTGGGTGAGTTTTCTCCAACCCTCCCCATCATCCGCCCTGGTGGACTCTCAAAAGGGAGTGAAAGTTTGTGAAAAATGCGAGGGAGTAACTTGCTGACGGTACCAATGTCCTCTCTCATTCCCTGTGCCTATAATTATTGGTGTTCACGCTGAACATGTGGCATGACCCGGTTCTCTGTACTGCACACGTGCGCTGTACTAACGGTCAAGGAGTGCACGGCGCTTCACTCCTTGGTGGTCACCGGTCACACTGCGCCTCACTAAATGGGACAGTCCTTTGCAGCTCCATAACTCTAAGACGGAGACACACAGTTCAGCCTTAATGCGCTGCTTGTCCTTGCCACAAATCTTTGATGTCTTGCCCTCTAAGCTGGCCCCATGCCTCCTAGTCACCAGGTCTGTCTGCTGCATTTCGCCGCAGCGTCGGCACTTGGGTGCATAGTGCACTGCCCCCCTTCCTGCTCACACGGTCCACAGCTGCGACTCACTCCTGCTTTGCTTTTTTTCCCCTCAGCTTCTGGCCAGGTTCCCTGTCTAAACATGACCCTCTCTTCGTGTAATGGGGCCTGTCCGTTACCCTATTCCCTTCCACCTGGAAACAGGGGACGCAGCTTTGACAGTTTCGGTCACGGCGCAGCACAGGTACCCGCAGCCGGTCATCCTGACTCCATACATATCTGAAAAATCAGTTCTTTAATGCAAGCAGCATAGAAGGCATGTACTTCCAATTTTCTAAGAAAATTGTACAGTACAACCAGAACAGTTTCAATTTGAAGGACTTTGTGGCTCTTATCATTCCACAAGATGACACTATCTCATACTTAACATTTTTGGTGGAAAATAATTTCAACACTGATAGCTTGTGTATGTTTAGAATTATGTTACATCATTTGTGTGATTAATTATTCATACCTATTTGTTTCACAATATATTCATCCTTTTCTTCAAACACTTTGGAATATAATGTTGTAAGAGTTAAAGCAACTTGTTGAAGAGTGTTTTCCTCAATGTGAAACTTCTTGTCAATTGTCATCGTTCCTATTTCTCCATTCTGTGTGCGGCTAACCACCTCAATGATGTTAATGAGTTTCTTTGTCAAGAAAACAACAGCTACACCAATACCACGTGCTTTTCACATTAACTCATCATGCTGCAGAAGTGGAGGTGAGATTAGGGACCTACATAACCATCTGGGGACTGTAGTCAGCATGACACTGTGCCAACACCCCCCGGGGGTATAACTACCAAGTTGACAAAGTTTGGGCACAGCTGAACAGAATTGTCAGAAAAAAAAAATTCCTTCAATAACATGTTTGATGGATTGTCTAGTGGAAACACCCATATAATATTATTATATTATATTATTAGTTATTTATATAGCGCCATTAATTCCATGGTGCTGTACATGACAAGGGGTTACATACATAGTAATAAATATCTTTTTACCCAAATAAAAATTACAATGACAGACTGTTACAGAGGGGAGAGGACCTTGTCCTTGCCGACTTTCATTCTGCAGGAGAATGGAAAGAGACAAAAGGTGGTGGGTGTGGCACCTCGGGTGGTAGAGAGGCGGCAGCTCGTGTGGTGGTATAGAAGTCACATCTCCGACCACCATGCCTCCAATTGAAATCTCTGGAAATGCATCCGAAATGTCAAAATCTCTAGTTTCAATTATAGAAAATGTATCGGCTCCTTTTAAAAGTCAGTGTCCAACCAGTTCAGTATTAGTAGGTGAGGGATTGTCAGAATCCTGCCTAGGAACACCAGGCTTCAGTAGTTGCAAGTCCTGTCCCCATGATCTTCAACGTTATCTTGCTATGGCTCTTCCAGGAATGATTTCATCAAGAAGATTTAGCCTCCGTAATACAGAGACAGAGTAAAATACAGAGTACAACACCGCCTAAGGCCTGTTTTCACACATCCGTTTTTTCCCCTTGCGGCGCCCCCGGCATTTTTTTCGCAGCGCCGCATCACAAAACCGTATGCGCCGCATGCGTTTTTTTTCCCATTGACTTTTATTAGCGCCGCATGTCACTGCGGCGCGTCCGGTTGGTGCCGGATGCGGTGTCTGGTCACCGTCCGGTGTGTGGAAAAAACGTTGCATGTAACGTTTTTTGTCTGCGGCAAAAAAGCCGCATGCGCCGGATGCGGAGCATGCGGTTCTTTTTTACAATGAAAGCTATGGACGCCGCAATGCGCCGCATCGCGGCGTCCGCCGCATCCGGTAGCCGCATCCGGTTTGTTAATTGATATACCAGCCCACAGCAACAGATACAAGGAAGTACCACCCCTCAGCAAACATATAAAAAAAAAATTGGGTGGGACATCAGACACAGCCACAGAGCCACAGGAGCCACAGAGCCACAGAAGCCACAGAGAGACACGGAGAGCCACAGAAAGCAGCCACCGACGCAGCCACCGACGCAGCCACCGGACTCGCAGCCAGGATCCGTACCATGGAGCGCCAGGAAAACAGACGGTAAATATGAACCACCCACCCCCAAATTCAAAAATTTAAAATACATATGTCACCAATGCTGTGTGAGCTGATGTTTATTTTTGTGGCCTGGTACATTATATATTTAATGTTTTTTCTGTGATGGGGATTGGTTCCCCAGGTATTTAATGAAATTAAATTGCCGATGATGGGGTGGAAAATGGAGCGATGATAGAGTTTCGCCAGTTGCCAGAAATCTGAAAACAAATTAGAAAATACAAATTATTTCAGAAACGCAGCATTACATACCAAACTCAGCTACGACTATTGGAGATACCAAAAATAATAATATCTAGGAAAAAGACTGTTTTATAACTAGATTTGGGGCTACTCATATGGTTTCCTAGTTGGCCTGTGATGTTCAATTAATGATAAAATTACAAGTGCGCTCAAGCAAACAGAACCAATACATATAGCTTACCTTATAGTCACCATGAGACGCTCCGCCGGAGATATCGAGAACCGACAGTAGGTGTCCGATTTTTTAATTTTGTCTCCAACACGCTCCAGCAAATCATCAAAGTTTTCTATATTCATCCGCAGATAGGCAAAAAACTTCTCTGGATTTTGTCGCAGCTCCATGTTCAGTGTGGAATAGACACCACGAGTTAATCTCTGTGACGTGATGGGGTGGATCCACATACGGCGGCGACTTCGCAGGCGCTGACGCCGCTGCTCCTCAAACTTTAGCTCCTTCTCCAGAACGATAAACCTCAATCGATTCATCTCCGCAGTAAAATCAACAAGATTCCTGAAGATTTTGCCGATAATGGGTTACATGTTCGCCAATCACTTGCTACTTGCTCTTCTCTCCAAACTGCACTTTCTCCTCTACAACCTGTCAAAGAAGGGATGTAGGAGCAGTGTATATATAGGATTACAGTAGCCAATCATATTTGGAACCCCAAAAAGGCCCCAAAATGGGCGTGCTTAAAAGCCGGATCCGGCGCATTACGGCGTCAACGGATGCCAACCGGATACACCGGATAGACGTATGCGGTTTTTTGCCGCATTCGTGAACCGGATGCGGCGAAAAACCGGATGCGGCACATCCGTTGTTCAGAGAAAATACCGCATGCGGCGCTGCAGCTAAATGCCGGGGGCGCCGTTTAGGCGCCCGCCGGATGTGTGAAACAGGCCTAAGCGTTCCCCCTCTGCTACTCAGACTTTCTATCTGCGCAGTGACTGTCTCTAGGCTGAAGATGATGATAGTGGTAGTAGTTGAAGCATTTAACAGTCATGAAGCTGCCATAACAACTTGAAACAAAAATCTTTTTACCGACTTACCCCACTGTAAACATTTTTTTTTTGTGGATGCAAAAGAGTGCTGCATATAACGAGAGTGACAGACTGGCCAAAAAACGTAATTTAGGCCTAAAATGCCTCAATTTTTGCACACGGATGTATGAGGCGCGTCAGAGATAGACCCCACTATAAAATGTGGCCTGTTTTTTAAAATAATGAAACATAGTGCTGTATATAACTTGAGTAACAGACAGGAAAACAACTTGAGTACCGGCCTAAAATGCACAAATTTTTATCACACGGACGTATGAGGCGTGTCACAGATATATCACACTGTACAATATGTTTTGTTTGTTTTTTGGTGGATGCAAAAGAGTGCTGGATATAACGAGAGTGACAGATTGCCCAAAAAAGGGAATTTAGGCTTCATATGCCTCAATTTTTGGCACACGGATGTATGAGGCGTGTCAGAGATAGACCCAACTGTAAAATGTGGCCTATTTGTTAAAACAATGCAACAGTGCTGTATATAAGTACTGTGACACCAAGGACAAAAAAAGAAACCCACTGTAAACAGGCCAAACTTTGAGCACGCACAGATATGAGCTGACACGGAGATAATACACCTAAAAATGTGTGGCCTGTATTTTTTTTTGGCAAAATACTGCTGTATACAAGTACAGTGACACCCAGGACAAAAAAAAGAAAACTGCGGTAAACTGGCCAAACTTTGAGCGCACACAGATATGAGCTGACATGGAGATACCACTACGACAAATGTGTGCCCTGTTTTTTTATTTTTGGGCTAACTAGTGCTGTATATCAGTACTATGACACCCAGGACAAAAAAAGGAAAACCGGCCTAAACTGGCCAAACTTTGAGCACGCACACATATCAGCTGGTATGGCAATACCACTACAACAAATGTGTGCCCTTTTTTTTATTTTTTTCTAAATACTGCTGTATATAAGTACAGTGACACCCAGGACAAAAAAAGAAAACTGCAGTAAACTGGCCAAACTTTGAGCATGCACAGATATCAGCTGGCATGGCGATACCACTGTGACAAATGTGTGCCCTGTTTTTTTTTTATTTTTGGGCTAACTAGTGCTTTATATCAGTACTGTGACACCCATGACAAAAAAAGGAAAACCGCCTAAACTGGCCAAACTTTGAGCACGCACAGATATCAGCTGGACGGCGACAACAAATGTGCGTTTTTTTCCTTTTTTTGGAGGGGTAAATACTGCTGTATATAAGTACAATGACACGCAAGACAAAAAAAGAATTCCTCTGTAAACTGGCAAACTTTGAGCACGCACAGATATGAGCTGACACTGAGATACCACACCAAAAAATGTGTGGTCTGTATTCCAATTACACCTGGGGCTAGCTATATACTGCCAATATTTCCTACAGGTAGCAGCAGCACCAGAACACCTGAAGGGAATGGACCCTCTTGATGTATGCAATGAATCTATATACACACATACCATGCCTGCAGGCCTTGCCCTGATGTGTATAGAGCGAAGTACACTCCCCTGCCTACCTAACACTGGAACCTATATACTCCAGAATTAGTCCTTAGAAGGACTGTTGGTTTAGCTGTATTTCAGTAGTTGAGGATGGTAGACCCCACACTAATAAATCCCCAAATCTGAATCGGCAGCAGCTCTCTCTACACTATCTCAATCCAGAGCTGAATGCACCATGCAGGGCGACGTCCAGTCTCTTATACTCCTGATGATGCTGTGCGGCCAGCCATTCACTGCACGACCATAGCAAAGATGGCGGCGGCGTTTCATTGCCTGGCAGATAATCCCTGCATTGTGATTGGGTCTGTAAAGTCCACCAAAAAGGCTGGGTGGAGATCCGAGTTAACGCCGAGTAATCCCGGAAATGCTCGGTGCTCGCCGAGTACACCGAGTGCCATCATACTCAGGAAAGTAATGAGCAGTGGTGAGCACTTTCGCTCTTAACTAGTGTCAACCTTACGCCACATTTGTGGTGTGATACCTCAAGTGGTTTTGGGTTTGCTTGATATTCTTGCAGCTCTGTCACTCTTTCTCTTGAACTACATGTTTCTACAGCTCTCACTAAGGTGGTGCCAGATACACTCATGGTGGTCTTATTTTCCACTGATAACAGGCATATACTACTTTCTCCTCCCAGGATAGTCAAAGAAGCAGAACACCGATAAATGCAAATGACCCCATTCCCTACTTACAAGTCAGGGCTATCTCACATACAGTTGTCTGAAAAAGTGTTTGTCCCCTTTCTGATTTTCTTTTATCTTGCATGATTGTCACACTTAAATGCTTCAGATCACCAAACAAATTTAAATATTAGACAAAGAAAACACAAGTAACCACAAAATGCAGTTTTTAAATGGAGGTCTTTATTATTAAGGGAAAAAGAAATCCAAACCTACAGTGTCCTGTGTGAGAAAGTGATTGCCCCTAAAACTAATAACTGGTTGAGCCACCCTTAGCAGCAACAACTGCAATCAAGCGTTTGTCAAATCCAGACCTCAAAATTATACATACAGAGAAGAAATCTTTCAGTAAGATAAAAAGGGAATACAAATAGGAATGGCTTAAATCTTTATTTTATGCAAATAGTAGTTGTGAAATTATACATTATGTTAGCACTATATTAGTTAAGCAATCATCAAATTAATATGTGGTAGCTTCCTAGATGTAATTATCTAAATTGTTGTCATATTTAAGGCTGTGCCGAGTGATAAGTCTAGAGTATAAACTTCAACAATTTGCATAATCTGTTGCCAGACATGCACTTAGAATAGAATAGAACATGTGCTGAATGCTATTAGGGAGTAGTCTTATCTCATGGTGATTACTTATGCATTTTAATAATATCAAATAAATTCACAGGACAAAAACACACGAAATAGGCTAGCAGCTTAATGTTGCCAGATCATATAGTCCCCCATTTACTATTCTTTCTCGTTAAAGTCTTAATTTCAATTATAGTACTAGTAAACTGCTAAGTAATAACTCAACATAAAAGAAAATGGAGAACTAAACTCAACTTAAGTATTCACCTACACAAATAACCTAGGAGCAGCTATATTTGTAACCCAGCAGCGAGGAACAAATGGTGCATTAGATATCTTAAGACAAAATATTAATTTGAATTTATTAGAATTATTAAAATATAGAAGCATTAAAAAACAATGGGAGACCACATGTACTGTATATACTAAATACAGTAGCTAATGTCTATTATTAAATATACACATTAGACTTTATCAAAAATATCCCAAAATATGCATAGCAAATGCTTGTTAGTACCTAAAGCATCAACAAAAAGACATTGCCCCAAGTGAAGCACTTACATATTTATATGAAGAAAAGCTGCTATAACATGTGATCCTGGCGCCCCAAAGCTCGTTTCACCCTAGCTTCGTCAGGGGGGCGTTTCAGAGAAGGAACATGAAGGTGAGAATATAAAGGTAAGTATGTAAATTGCTTGTCCAATGGTGATTAACCACTTATTAGGCATATATTTGTTAAACCAATCATAGCGGTAGCTATTAAGACTGTTAACATGCGACATCCAATTATATCATGTGTATCAGATACCCATAGAAGAGCAGCCTATCAAAAGATCAAGAGCTTAAAATATACCCCCAGATGACATGTCACATGATGGCAACCTATCACATAATGTGTCTCTTAGGCTACTTTCACACATCAGTCTTTTGGCATCAGGCACGATCCGGCAATTTTTTGTAAAACCGAATCCGGCGAAATCTAATGCCGGATGCGTTTTTTTCCATTGACTTATATTTGCACTAGATCACGCTGCATGGCCTTGCAGTTCGTCCGGTTTTTGCTGGATCCGGTTAATTGTATCATTCTGGCGTCTGGAAAAAACGGCTACAGTAAAGTTTTTTGTCTCCGCCGTTACAATGAAAGTCTATGAACGCCTCAATGCGCCGGATCCGTTTTTTTCGTCTGAGCATGCTCAGAAGTTAACCCAGCCCCCAGAAAACATATATAAACCATGCCAGTGAGACCCTCAGCCATTACCATGCAGCCATCCAGCAAGAAAGGAGCCAGCCACAGGAGAAGGCAGCAGCCATCAACCCAGCAGCAGCCATCATCCGTTGCCCAGGATCAGACGCCGCAAGCAGCATCAGAAGCCATACGGTAAATATTACCCCATTCCAAAAAAAAATGTTAACACGTCTAACCAATTTTTGTGTTTCAGCCAGGGCCATGCAATATCAATATATACATTGTATTTTTTTCTCTTTATTCCACAGCAGAGTCCGCCCCGCAGCAGCAGCAGAGTCCGGCAGCAGCAGGACAGTCCACCAGCATCAGACGCCATATGGTAAATATTACACACCCCATTCCAAAAAAACCTGGATCCGTTTTTTTGTCTGAGCATGCTCAGAAGTTGCCCAGCCCCCAGCAAACATATATAAACCATGCCAATGGGACCCTCAGCCATTACCATGCAGCCATCCAGCAAGAAAGGAGCCAGCCACAGGAGAAGGCAGCAGCCATCAAACCAGACGCCGCCAGCAGCAGACAGAAACCGTGTCTTCTTCTTCTGGGAGCCCTCCCTCGCATCGTCAGCGTTTAGAGGTAAAAAATAATATTTTTTTTAGGTATTTCACAATCCATCTCTGATATGCGTATATATCTATTAATCAACATTTTTTTTTTATAACAGGAATCTGAAGCTGAAGAGGTGCTCCCAGAAGAAGAACGAAGGGGTGGAGAGATACCCAGAGTGGGCTCGCAATTCATAAGTTTCCTGCATCCATCGCAGAAACACATCACACTACACACAACTAGAGTTGAGCGATACTTTCCGATATCCAAAAGTATCGGAATCGGAATGGTATCGCCGATACCATTAAAATATCGGCGATACCCGATACCGATACCGGAAATCCAATGTAAGTCTATGGGAACAAAATATCGTAACTAAAAAAACCCCATTCTTTCCTTGTAAACACTAAATATACACACATAGAATACATATATATATATATATACATTTCATTGTGACATATATATATACATATATTTATAGTTTATACACTTCTACATAGTAAAATAGCCTCTGATTCAATTGCCGAGTAAAGTCGGCTTTTGTGAAAAGACAGAAGCACCCGACATGAAATGACACTTGGTTTACATAGAGTTAACCATGTCTTTTCATGTAGTTTGATATCTGATTTGCACAAACAATTACATGAGTGGCTGTGTGCAAAATTTCACACCTGTAGGGGTTAATTAAAGGTGTAAATTCGTTGTAAAAAAAAGGACTTTTTTGCTACGAATTTACACCTTTAATTAACCCCTACAGGTGTGAAATTTTGCACACAGCCACTCATGTAATTGTTTGTGCAAATCAGATATCAAACTACATGAAAAGACATGGTTAACTCTATGTAAACCAAGTGTCATTTCATGTCGGGTTCTGCATTTTCACAAAAGCCGGCAATTGAATTAGCGGCTATTATACTATGTAGAAGTGTATGAACTATAAATATATATATATGTGTCACAAACTCAATGACATGTAATATATATATATATGAGGTGTAAAAATTGCTGAAAAAAAATGCGTGGGCTCCCGCCCTATTTTCGCAACCAGACAGACAAAGCCAGTGAGTGGGGGCAGATAATAATAGCCCAGAGAGGGACCATTATTTTTGGCCCCCCCCGGCTACTAACATCTGCCCCCAGACACCCCAGAAAGGGCAAATCTCTAATTAGATTTGCCCTTTCTGGCACTTTGCCCGTCTATTCCCATTGCCCTGTAGCGGTGGCGAATGGGTTAATAAGGGGTTAAAATGACCTTGCAATTGAAAGGCCACTTTAAGCCAGGTTAATAATTGAGAGCTGTCAATTAGACAACTATCAATTATTAATCCTATTGTATGAAAGAAAAATCAAACACACACACTTTAATAAAAAAGAAGTTTAATGAAATAATCACACAGTTTTTGACCATATTTTATTTACCTGCTAAAACCATTTCCTGTAATAAAAACAAAATAATAAAGCAAAATTATTCTTACCAATCCGATGCACAGTCAGGTCCCACGGTGTAATCCTTCAGAAAGGGTTAATGTTTACTGCAGGGACCGCAGCTAATGCTGCAGCCTCACAGTAAACCCCCAAATGAATGAGCTCCTCTCCTGGCTGACAGGAGAGGAAGTGGAAAGCTTAATTGATTGCTTTCCACTTTCACTTCAGGTCAGCCAGGGACACCATCAGTGACGTCAGAGGGAACTGATTAACAAAAATAGGGGTTCCCTTCGAAAAAAAAAATGGCGTGGGGTCCCCCCTATTTTGGTAACCACCAGATGAAGCAGACTGCTGAGGCCTGGATTTTCAGGCTGTTAAGGAGCCAAGATCCATGGACCTTGCCAGCCTGATAATACCAGGCCACAGCAGTCTGCATATCTTGGCTGATTAACAAAAATAGGGGATCCCCTCGAAAAAAATTAGCGTGGGGTCCCCCCTATTTTTGTTAACCAGCCAGATGAAGCAGACCGCTGAGGCCTGGTTTTTCAGGCTGGTAAGGATCCAATATCCATGGACCTTGCAAGCCTGATAATACCAGGCCACAGCAGTCTGCTTAGCTTGGCTGGTTAACAAAAATAGGGGATCCCCTCGAAAAAAAAACGGCGTGGGATCCCCCCTATTTTTGTTAACCAGCCAAGTAAAATGCAGACTGCTGCGGCCTGGTATTAAAAGACTGTCAAGGCCCATGGATTTTGGCCCTCAACAGCCTGATAATACCAGGCTACAGCAGCCCCACATTTGGCGCATCAAAAGATGTGCCAATTGTGGCACTTTACCCGGCTCTTCCCACTTGCTCTGTAGCGGTGGCAAGCGGGGTAATAAGGGGTTAATGTCACCGTTGATTGCACGGTGACAATAAGCCCGGTTAATAATGGAGAGGCGTCAATAAGACACCGATCCATTATTAATCCCAAAGTTTTTAAATGTTTAAAAAAAAGACACAGCAAGAAAAAAGTCTTTTAATGAAATAAAAGAGACAACACAGTTTTCATTTCTTTTATTATACACTCATTCCTGCGACGCCATCGATCTCCTGTAAAAAAAGAAAAAAAACAAACCAACAGTATACCACCTGTCCGACGCAGTCCATAGTAACGACTGTCCCACGACGATCCAGCTCTTTTACATCGGAATGACAGGCAGAGCCTGACATCCCGGCGCAGCACAGCTGATTACCTGCTTCCCCGGCGGTGACGTCATCGGACTGCTTTAACGGCCGCGATTACCCAGCAGTCACTGCAGTTATCGCGAGAAACTGCATGTGACTGCCAGGGAGAAGAGGATGGCGGCCATCAAGCAGTCCGGGATGTGACCGCCAGAGATCTTCTGCCGGGTAAGTGCCGCTGACTCCTGACAGACCCGACAGACGGACACTGACAGTGACAGTGACAATTCCGATTCCGGTATCCGATATGACGAAAATATCGGTACTCGAAATCGGAATTCTGATACAGCCAATATCGGCCGATACCCGATATTTGCAGTATCGGAATGCTCAACCCTACACACAACACATAGAAAACAATTTAGTACAGACATCACACTGCATACAACACATATGCCTACATCCAAGCACATAATTTTTTTTGTTTTTATAGTCTTCTGAATCTGGTGCTCAATCAAGAGGTCCTCGCAGTGCTTCCCAGGGTCGTCGGCGTGAGCGACACGGCGGTCTCGTGTAAGTAACTGTATATTTTTTGTGCCCTTTTTTTGTTTTGTTTTTTATATTTTTGTTTGTATTTTTTTTCCCCTCTCCTTTTTTTACTTTTCTTGGTAGTTTTGAGACTAATGTTTTTTTTTTCTCTTTTTCTTTAACAGGCTTCACAGCGTGCTCCCGACTCTGACGGTGAGGAGGGGGGATCAAAGTTGACCTCCTCATTGATCTGGTCTGAGAAAGGGAGTCGCTGTGGAACATGGGGGACCGCCGCCATGCCGATCTCATAGTGACCCGTCGGCTCTGGGAGGAAATCTGTTCACAACTCGTGGAATGCTGGGAGGACCTCGATGCTCAGGCCCAGATTCAAATGCGTGAGTATATACAGTTCAGTTAGGTTACTGGATGTAAAGCAGTGTTTCCCAAACTCCAGTCCTTGTGGCCCCCACGGTCATGTGTTCATGATTTCCTTTGTATTGACCAGATGGTGGAAGTATCATCAAGACATCATAAAGTCTCTCACCTGTGCAACACTATGGAAATCCTGAAAACATGACCCATGGGGACCATGAGGACTGGAGTTTGGGAAACACTGATGTTGTATACTAACCAATTTGTGCTTTCTCGCTTCAGGGGAGAGAATTGTGAAGCGGTGGCGGTTTGTCGGGATCGCTTCAAGAAGGACTTTAACAAAGAGATGCGGGCCCCAAGTGCATCTGGAGGACGCAGGAGCAAGTACAAGTACGCAAAGCCCTGTCGTTCCTCCAGGCAACAATGGTCACCAGAAGGTAAATATTACACAACCCATGTAAAAAAAAATGTTAACATGTCTAACTAATTTTTTTTTTGTTTCAGTCAGGGCCATGCAACATCAATATATTAATTGTATTTTTTTCTCTTTATTCCACAGCACGGTGACCAGCACTCGGAGCCTGCACAGTTGGACCCTTCTGGGGCAATCCCAAGGAGTCCGCCACCGAGGGACACTTCGACCGACCTGGCCCATCAGCACCTTCCCAGCCTTCCCTCACATGTGATCCCTCTGTCCCATCCACCACGCTGGAGCATCGGGCCGACTGCAATGCATGAGTCTGCTGGTAGAGAGATAGCTTTCCTTTACACCACCTTCTGCCGCTGCCCCTCAAGTACACCTGTGGGTACTGGGCGGCAGTGGCAGAGGGGTCAGAAAGGAGCTATGCTCCCGAGTTCTTGCATCTGAATGCATCTTTTCCAAAAAACTGTCTTAAAGTGTTGTCAGAGCAATTGCCGCAGGCTTTAATCACTCAACACCAGCATTCTGGAGGTAAAAACACTTCTTCAAAACATGCATTCAGAGCAAGTAGATCTCCAAACCACAACTTTTCCGGTCGTGTCGAGCGCATGGATACGCTATCTACTGACCACAGATGCCATGTAATGCATTCTTGCCCACGCTGCTCCACCTGCCCCAGTAGTTCCTGGGGCATATGCCCCCCCTCCAGCCACTGTCCCTCCTCCCCCTCCTATTTAATACCAGCAACCTCCCAGTTCCAGCAACCTCACCAGTTCCACACTTGCCCCGTACCAACATCCTTCCCCCGTAACAACATACTTCCCCGTTTCACTCCCAACCACATCATCTGGCCGCCAGTCCCCTGCCCAACCCTCCTCTCCACAACCCACCACCTGTTCTGCCTCTCACATGTCCACCGGTTCTATTTCTTTTCCACCCTTCACCTCTTTTACCTGATCCTTCCCCACCACCATCTCAGTCCTCTCTCCACACTCCCATGTCGAAGTGTCCCAAACTGGCAGCCCCTCCAGCAGTATCTCCACCCCACACTATGCCAATTTATGACCGATTTTTTGACAGAAAAAAAAAACATTTTTTGTTGAAAAATTTTTTCTAAAAAATATTTTGTTGAGCATACAATAAAAGCTAAATTGGTTGGTTAAAATGTTGTCTGTCATTTATTTTAAAGTTTAAATATGTGAAAAACAAAGGTAAAAACGTGGAAAATCATAGAATCATAGAATAGAGAGTTGGAAGGGACTCCTGGGCCATCTGGTCCAACCCCCTGCTCAAAGCAGGATTCTCTAAATCATCCCAGACAGATGTCTGTCCAGCCTCTGTTTGAAGACTTCTATTGAAGGAGAACTCACCACCCTCGTGGCAGCCTGTTTCTACTCATTGATCACCCTAAAGTCTGCACACTAACCAATCCCGCTAGCGATCACAATAACGACGCATACTAATGCGATCGCTAGCGGGATTGTTCTATATCGCTAAGTGCGGCCACATTTAGCGATATAGTTAACGACGCTATCGCCGTGAGCGATCTTCTTAACGACTTTAGCGGTACAAAATAACCGCTAAATCGCTAAGAAAAGGTGCCACACTAGCGATATATACTTACCCAGCGGGAGCGCCGACGAGAAAATAGGGTCCGGAGCGATTCCAGCGACGAGCGAGATCACACAGGAAGCCGTCGCTGGCAGCTGCGCACTGAACACATCGCTAAAACGGGATCGCTAAATAGTGACGTTTTTTAGCGATCCCGTTAGCGATATTGTCAGTGTGGCATACCCTTAACTGTCAAAAAGTTTTTTCTAATATCTAATCTGTGTCTCCTCCTATTCAGTTTTCATCCCATTGATTTTAGTCTTTCCTTGTGCAATGAGAATAAAGATAAGATAAGATAAGGTAACATTGATTAGGTATCCAAAACCAGGTACCTAACTTTGGGTAAAAGGTAAAATAATTTTACCTTTTGGCCTAAGTTGTGTCCTCTGGTTTGTGTATTAGCCAAAGTAATTCACATTTTACCCAAAGTTTTGTACATTGTTTAGGTAATCCCCAACAAGGTACACAACTTTGGTTAAAAGGTGAAATACTTGGGTAATACACAAACAGGGGACACAACTTTGGCCAAAAGGTAAAAATACTGTAGATAATCCACAACAAGACACCTTCTCACACACCATACCATATGCCTCCCGACGCGCTTTCGGATATTTTCCTTTCCCTGACAATGGGGTTGGGACCACAGTTGTGTTGTGCAGAAGTCTGGTGGATACACAGCGATAGTCCTACTGAATAGACTGTTAGAATTTGTATTATGGCAAGAAAAAAGCAGCTAATAAAGAAAAACAGTGGCCATCATTACTTTAAGAAATGAGGTCGGTCAGTTCGAAAAATTGGGAAAACTTTGAAACTGTCCCCAAGTGCAGTGAAAAACCATCAAGCGCTACAAAGAAACTGGCTCACATGAGAACCGCCCAGGAAAGGAAGGCCAAGAGTCACCTCTGCTTCTGAGGATAAGTTATCCGAGTCACCAGCCTCAGAAATCGCAGGTTTACAGCAGCTCAGATTAGAGACCAGTCAATGCCCACACAGAGTTCTAGCAGCAGACACATCTCTACAACAACTGTTAAGAGGAGACTTTGTGCTGCCGGCCTTCATGGCAAAATAGCTGATAGGAAACCACTGCTAAGGACAGGCAAACAAGCAGAAGAGACTTGTTTGGGCTAAAGAACACAAGGAATGGACATTAGGCCAGTGGAAATCTGTGCTTTGGTCTGATGATCCCAATATTTGAGATCTTTGGTTCCAACCACTGTGTCTTTGTGCACGCAGAAAGGTGAACGGATGGAACTCTACATGCCTGGTTCCCACCGTGAAGCATGGAGGAGGAGATGTGATGGTATGGGGGTGCTTTGCTGGTGACACTGTTGGGGATTTATTCAAAATTGAAGGCATACTGAACCAGCATGGCTACCACAGCATCTTGCAGCGGCATGCTATTCCATCCGTTTGCGTTTAGTTGGACCATGATTTATTTTCAACAGGACAATGACTCCAAACACACCTCCAGGCTGTGTAAGGGCTATTGACCAGAAGAGAGTGATGGGGGCTACGCCAGATGACATGGCCTCCACAGTCACCAGACCTGAACCGAATCGAGATGGTTTGGGGTGAGCTGGACCGCAGAGGTGAAGGCAAAAGGGCCAACAAGTGCTAAGCATCTCTGGGACCTCCTTCAAGATTGTTGGAAGACCATTTCCTGATACCTCC
>JARQOD010010192.1:0-28280 GCA_033576555.1 Oophaga sylvatica | reverse complement strand
TCCCCAGTCTTCCTCCAGACTCTGGCACCTTGATTTCCGAATGACATGCAAAATTTGCTTTCATCAGAAAAAAGTACTTGGGACCACTTAGCAACAGTCCAGTGCTGCTTCTCTGTAGCCCAGGTCAGGCGCTTCTGCCGCTGTTTATGGTTCAAAAGTGGCTTTACCTGGGGAATGCGGCACCTGTAGCCCATTTCCTGCACACGCCTGTGCACGGTGGCTCTGGATGTTTCTACACCAGACTCAGTCCACTGCTTCCTCAGGTCCCCCAAGGTCTGGAATCGGTCCTTCTCCACAATCTTCCTCAGGGTCCGGTCACCTCTTCTCGTTGTACAGCGTTTTCTGCCACATTGTTTCCTTCCAACAGACTTCCCATTGAGGTGCCTTGATACAGCACTCTGGGAACAGCCTATTTGTTGAGAAATTTCTTTCTGGGTCTTACCCTCTTGCTTGAGGGTGTCAATGATGGCCTTCTTGACATCAGTAAGGTCGCTAGTCTTACCCATGATGGGGGTTTTGAGTAATGAACCAGGCAGGGAGTTTTTAAAAGCCTCAGGAATCTTTTGCATGTGTTTAGAGTTAATTAGTTGATTCAGAAGATTAGGCTAATAGGTCGTTTAGAGAACCTTTTCTTGATATGCTAATTTTTTGAGACAGGTTTTTTGTGTTATCAGGAGTTGTATGCCAAAATCATCAGTATTAAAACAATAAAAGACCTGACAAATTTCAGTTGGTGTGTAATGAATCTAAAATATATGAAAGTTTAATTGTAATCATTACATTATGGAAAATAATGAAATTTAGCACTATATGCTAATTTTTTGAGAAGGACCTGTATATGATTCCACCCGAGAATCATCCCACCATCGGGGACAAACCTCAGATCCTCTTTCCAGCAACAAACACAGGAAAACCACACCAAACGGTCAGTCTGAACAGTATGACTGCCAACTTACCGTGGTTGTGGGGGGTGATCAGTCCCAATTTTCCAGTGCCTATGTCCGGTCCGAGGGTCCTTTGTCTTGTTGTCCTCCGGGGGGCAGAGGCGTCCCTATATGGGGGCCCCACGTTTGGCGCCATCTGTTAAGGTAGGATCTAAGTGACCCTTCACGGTTGACCTAGTGATTTCCAAATTAATTCATAGAACGTTGCTAGCAACATAAGTAACCAAACAGACACGTGTTTCCGTCTGGGAGGATCAAGCAAGATTCCTATCCCATGTATTACATCATCATCTTTTATAGTATTTAGTGAGCTTGTACTTCAACCAATAGTATAAAACCACACCTACAACATTTAACCAATGAAAATACAAGAAAATTGACCTATAAGAATACAAGAAAATAGGAAACTACATATATGGTCATATCTACGTAACATAGAAAAGAACAATAACATACTCAGTTCTCAAAACATTCAACAGTAATACAACTCAAGGTCTCATATCTTGTCCAAACTGGAGCAGTCCGGTTTTATCACAGCCCATAACCTTTACTCTACTTAAAATCAGAAAAAACTATTTGGCTCTTTACCAGCCAGAAACTATTGCCTAGTAACAGAATTTATCTCATAAAGACAAGATGGAGTTACAAGCACAAAATGGAGCATTCCGTTTTGATCTTTCTTAATTTAGTCCTTCACATTTTCATGTCTCATATTTTGTACAAAGTATTCAATAAAATGAATTTATATATATATATTTTTGGGATATGATTCATTACTTCTATACATTTGAGATGTAAGCCCTCAGAACTGTTTGTTCTCTCCTTGATGTGTTTCCTGTTTATGGAGGGTATCTCTTTCTAATATATGATGATTGTTTTCCATGTCCCCGGCTATGTCTAGCTGATCAACAAAGACCTGACCAGTGGAGCTGAAAAGAAAAAAAAAGTTGAAAGGGAACAGCGCCATGTAGCTACTTGTGTGTCATATCAATAGCAGAAAATGTAACTTTTTGAAAACTTGCTAATTTTTTTTCCCAAAATTTTCAGCATTTTTTTTGATGCATAGACACAAAAAATATCAATTAAAGTTTGCCAGAAACATATGATGTAGTCTACAATCCATCTTGTGTCGTTTTAGCAGCACAGGCTACTGGGTTGCACCCACCATGATTTACTCTGCATCTCTGCTCTCCTATCTACATAAAGTCTGAAATAAGTGAGTGTATATAGTGCATGAGCAGTTCATTTCCTGCCATTAGTCCTGTCCGCTGCATCAGCCTCACAGATGAAGCCGGCTCTGCTGCCATTGCTTCCACGCCTCTGCGCCCATGTGCTGCTGATCGGTAAGTGCCCTGTGCAAAGCCACACAATGATTCCAATGTGTAGGTATTTATATAGTGTGCCTGGCTGTAAGAAAATAAAGATCTGTGCAAAAGTATTTGCCCCCTTCCAGGTGTCTCCTATTGTTGCACTGTAATGGGACGTGTTTTATAAGATAAACATAGTTTATTGATGCGATATGAGGTCAGCGCTGGTATATATTCCTTCTCTAACCTAAAGAGTTTGTCGATGGTCCTTATACAGTGGCATGTAAAAGTTTGGGCACTCCTAGTCTAAATTACTGTTACTGAGAAAGTTGAAGATGATACAATCTCTAAAAGGGCTAAAGTTAAAGATGACACATTTCCTTTGTATTTTCGGCAAAAAAAAAAAATATTATGTATCTTAATCTTTTACATTTTATTTATTTTACTCACATATATAGCAACACAGGAAAGATATATATCTTTATACCGTGTTAGCCAGTAGATAGAAAATATTTCGATTTGAGAGTCCTCAGTGGTGATATCTTTTAATGGCTAACTGAAAAGTTGGTAACAAATTGCAGCTTTCAAGACTACTCAGGTCTCTTCAAATCTCAGACAGACAGAAGTATCTTGGAGCATAAACGTCTGACGACCTTTGACACACTCAGTGTAGGAATGAAGGTGTCACATGGATTTATGATACAGTAAAGCTGTATATCTTTGTACCGTGTTAGCCAGTAGATAGAAAAATATTTAGAGTTGAGTTCACAGGGTCTTTGAAGTAAATTCCTTAATTGATGTATAGGAAAGATGTATATCTTCGTACCGTGTTAGCCATTAAAAGGTATCAACCACTGAGGACTCTCAAGTCTAAATATTTTTTTAATTGATGTAGCATTGCTGGAATGAACCTGTCACACGGATTTATGACTTTTTACATCAATTAAGGAATTTACTCCAAAGACCCTGTGAAAACATCACAAAACAATACCAGACCCCAATCAGAGGGCAATAAAACTTTCACACTCCTTATCTATGAACTGTTCCAATATTTATGTTCATCTCTATCTCCCATAATGACAGTTCTGCTTCACGTCACTTGTCTTACCTATTGCATTTTTTCTGTGCTGTGTGGTGTATAAATATGTGATTCTTCAGATTTTGTATTAGTTTAGCCTGATGAAGAGACCTGAGTAGTCTCGAAAGCTGCAATTTGTTACCATCTTTTCAGTTAGCCATTAAATGGTATCAACCACTGAGGACTCTCAAGTCTAAATATTTTTCTCACATGGATTTATGTCTTTCTACATCAACTAAGGAATTGACTCCTCAGATCTTGGGGCATCAGGACCATGAACCACTCAATCAAGAGACAATAAAACTTTCACTCCTTATCTATGAACTGTTCCAATATTTACGGCCACCATTGTTTACCCTTCTCCCACATTGATAGTTCTGCTTCATGTCACTTGCCTTATCTATTGCATTATTTCTGCGCCCTGTTGAGTATAAATATGTGATTCTTCAGATTTTGTATTATTCTATGTCTGATGAAGAGACTGGAGTAATATCGAAAGCTGCAATTCTATTTACTATGAGGAAGCAAGGTTACACAAAGAGTGTTTAGAGAAAAAATAATGTATTCATTGGTAAAGTAGCCATGGTCCAGTCACAACCCAGGAACTACAGGGTGGGCCATTTATATGGATACACCTAAATAAAATGGGAATAGTTGGTGATATCAACTTTGTGTTTGTGGCACATTTGTAAATGGGAGGAGGAAAACTTTTCAAAATGGGTGGTGACTATGGCAGCCATTTTGAAGTCGCCATTTTGGATCCAACTTTATTTCTTTCAATGGGAAGAGGGTCATGTGACACATCAAACTTATTGAGAATTTCACAAGAAAAACAATGGTGTGCTTGGATTTATTCCTTCATGTGTTATTTACAAGTTTATGACCACTTATAAAATGTGTTCAAAGTGCTGCCCATTGTATTGGATTGTCAATGCTACCCTCTTCTCCCACTCTTGATGCACTCATAGCAACATCGCAGAAGAAATGCTAGCACAGGCTTCCAGTATCCGTTGTTTTAGATACTGCACATCTCGTATCTTCACAGCATAGACAGTTAACATGAGAGGCTGGTCTAGAAATCTGATCTCCAGGTTAAATCTATAAATTAGGCCTTTACACATAGAAGGTGGTTCACAGACTGAGGGATAGCCAAGCTGATGTGAGCCATTTCATATTCATCACCCCCCTCAGGGAGCAGAATACCAGACTTCAAATTTTAGATATCTCTGTAAGTTTTCTCCATTTTATTTTTATAACTGTTTTGCATATTTGTATGTCACTTTTTATTTCCATATTTTTTATATCCTTTTATTCTGAGCACTGTACCTTTTCTATTAAAGCTTAAAACTTTAATAAGTTTGAACCTTGTATGCTCTAAAGAATCCATAGCCTTAGAGTGTGTGCTCCTGGTGATTGGCAGACAGTAGTAGTAGTACTTCCGGGACTCATCGCCCGTGTATTCGGTGAGTGGTGGCAGCGTGTATGAACAGGGGTAAGTTTGAACCTTGTATGCAGTTAGCCATTAAAAGGTATCAGCCACTGAGGACTCTCAAATCTTAATATTTTTCTTATATAGCGCCATTAATTCCATAGCGCTTTACAGGTATTAAACCGTTCCTCATAGGACATGGTTTGCAGACCGGACACCATTCTGGTCGCTCTTCTCTGAACTTGCTCCAGTTTGTTGATGTCTTTTTTAAAATGTGGAGCCCAAAACTGGACACAGTATCCAGATGAGGTCTGACCAAAGAGGAGTAGAGGGCAATAATGACCTCACATGATCTAGACTGTATGCTTCTGTTGATACATCCTAGAATTGCATTTGCCTTTTTTTGCTGCTGCATCACACTGTTGACTCATGTTCAGTCTGAGATCTATTAGTATACCCAAGTCTTTTTCACATGTGCTGTTGCTTAGCCCTATTCCTCCCATTCTGTATATGCTTTTTTCATTTTTAGTTCCCAGATGTAGTACTTTGCATTTTCCCTGTTATAAACCATTCAGTTAGTTGCTGCCCACTGCTCCAGTTTATTTATAGTTTTTTTAATCCTCTCTATCTCTTCTCCAGTATTAGCTATCCCTCCTAGCTTTGTGTCATCAGCAAATTTAATCAGTTAACCCTCAATTCCTTCAACTAAATCATTGATAAAGATGTTGAACAATACAGGGCCCAAGACAGAGCCTTGTGGTACCCCACTTGATACATTCTTCCAACTGGATGTACAGCCATTTACTACCACTCTTTGGGACCGATCACTAAGCCAGTTATGAATCCACCTAACAGTTGCCTTGTCCATTCCATACTTAGTCATTTTTTCAATAAGGATTGTGTGAGATACTTTGTCAAATGCTTTGCTGAAGTCAAGATATAATATATCTACAGCATTTCCCTGATCCACCCAGTCAGTGATTCTGTCATAGAAGGAAATTAAGTTAGTCTGACATGACTTATTAGTTACGAACCCATGCTGACTCTGGTTAAGCACTTCATTCTTGTCCAGGTACTTACATACATGTTGTTTAATAATTTGTTCAAAGATCTTTCCTGGTATAGAAGTCAGACTCACCGGCCTATAGTTCCCTGGGTCCACCTTCTTCCCCTTTTTGAAGATAGGAACAACATTTGCTCTTTTCCAGTCTTCTGGGACTTCTCCTGTTCTCCAAGAATTTTTAAAGATTATGGAGAGTGGTTCAAAAATTTATTCTGCTATCTCCTCCAGTACTCTGGGGTGTAATTCATCTGGACCTGGATACTTGAATTCATTTATGTTAGCTAAGTGTTTCCTCACTATTTTTCTGTTTATAGATATCCTGGATTCTTCTAGTCCTTTAATAGGACAGTGAAGATCAGTTGATGTTACATTTCCTTTTTTGAGAGAAAACAGATGCAAAATAGGAATTTAAAAGTTCGGCCTTCTCAACATCCTTTCTTACCATTTCATAATTTTCATCCTGTAAAAATCCTATAGCATCATTGACTTTTCTTTTACTTTTGACGTATCCACAAAATCCTTTTTTGTTGCTTTTGACGTCTCTTGCAAGCCTTAATTCATTGTCAGCTTTAGTTAATCTGATTCTTGTCCTGCAGGTTCTGCAGACATCATTATATTCTTCTTTAGATATGCCTCCCTCTTTCCATTTGATAAACATTTCTTTCTTCCTTTTTAGCATGTGTTTAAGTTCTGTGTTCATCCATCCTGGTTTCCTTAAATGCTTCCTATTCTTCCCTCTTTTTGGAATTGTTAATGATTGTGCTTTGAGAATCTAATTTTTCAAGATTTCCCATCCTTCCTGGAGATTTTTGTCTTTAAGGATATGCAGCCATTGGATCCCTCCGATTCTCTTTCTGAGTCCCTTAAAATCTGCCTTTCTGAAATCTAACCTTGACGTCTGAGTCTTCACAGGTCTTCCTCCTCTTGTTATCCAAAATTCTAAAATAGCATGGTCACTACCTCCTCAACCATTTCCTCCCTGTTTATAAGGATTAGATCCAAGGTAGCAGATCCCCTTGTTTTCTCCCCTACCTTTTGGAAGATAAAGTCAGCAAGTGAGGATAAGAATTTCCTGGATCTGTTTTGCCTGAGAGAGATTCCCAACAAATGTCTGGATAGTTGAAATCTCCCATGACCACTGTGTCATATTTTTTCGAGAACTTGGCCATTTGATGCATAAAGAGTTCATCCATGTCTTCAGCTTGCACAGGCGGCCTGTAGTAAATGCCTACAATGGTGTCCTTTCCATTGTTCTGTCTTTGTATTCTCACCCAAACAGTTTCCACAGAACTCCCAGTCTCTGAAGCGTCAATCTCTGTGCAGATATACGCTTTTCTAACATACAATGCCACACCTCCTCCTCGTTTATCAATGCCTGAGTGACCAGGTGGTTCCTAGCACTTCAGCATTTTAACTTCCATGTGGAACATAGGCCAGGGAAACTGCATGGCAATGCTGGCGCTCTGTCAAGGATCCATTGTTTATTGGCAGAAGGTGCCAAGCCCCCTGGTTTTGGGCAAAGGGGGAAAGTATGTAAGATGGCTGCCGGACGAGTCCTGGAAGGGAGATATGTGACATCGCGGCTATTAGCTGTGATGTGAGCTCAGAAGTATGCTCCAGCACATATAGTGCTGAAAGAGTTGTTTTGGGCCGCGCCAGGGTCAGGTTTTATGAGCTGTCATAAGAGATGGGTGGGAATGACCGCTCACATATCCCCACCCCAGGGGTGTGGTTTGGATAAAGAGTTATTTGCCCAGCAGGTTTTTGAGGTTGAGACTAGTTGAAGACTGCCATGCAGCCCATTATATAAGGTAGTCTTTTCCTGTGCAGGTGTGTTTGGAGGTGTGGAGACCACCCAGTGTGTGTGCCAAGGACCTGACCAGAGCAAGGGACCGCATCATTATATAACTGTGTATTTGTTCTGTTTGCTTCACCTTGTGCCGGAAAGGTCTTTATTTGTTTTGAGTATCCAGGTGTTTTATGCAACTTTAATAAACTTGCTGGGGACATTTCCACAATACCGTTTCCTGTGCCTTCTCACACCAGCAAGCCAAGTGAGTACAGATTCCTACTATATATCTATGTATATTTTTTTGCCCAAAATACAAAGGAAATTGTGTCATCTGTAACTTTAGGCCTGTTATGAGTCATTTCATGTTAACTTGCTTAATGTTCACAATAAGTGTTGACCAGGGGGGCGCCCAAACTTTTACATGCCCCTGTATGTTCATGGTCATGATGCATATATAGATACATACAAAAAAAGGCTGCACTCAAGCATACTAAAGCATGACAACATGGAATCCATGAAATTTACAATAGCAATATGGCTTTGGAATATAAGGAAAAATTTGAGACGCTTAGTATAAACATTTGGCCAAACATTTTAAAGCCCAACAACCATCGTCAAGGTGGTCTCAATTCTGTTGAGTCCCTGACCTAATGTGAACATACCTCTATTAGGCTGATATCTGAATTTCTGGGTGAATATGCACCTCTGTCAGTAATGCCTGCATTTATGGGTAAAGTAGGGACCTGGTGTAATTAAAATCACCACCTGGTGGGGCGGAGTGCTCGGTCAGCAAGCTAACATTCAATAGACAAAAAAACCTGACTGGCACATCCAGACTAATGTGAACTAGGTGCAAACCAAGGGAAGCTACCCCCATGTAAAACATACAAAAAAAGGCTGCACTCAAGCATACTAAAGCATGACAACATGGAATCCATGAAATTTAGAATAGCAATATGGCTTTGGAATATAAGGAAAAATTTGAGACGCTTAGTATAAACATTTGGCCAAACATTTTAAAGCCCAACAACCATCGTCAAGGTGGTCTCAATTCTGTTGAGTCCCTGACCTAATGTGAACATACCTCTATTAGGCTGATATCTGAATTTCTGGGTGAATATGCACCTCTGTCAGTAATGCCTGCATTTATGGGTAAAGTAGGGACCTGGTGTAATTAAAATCACCACCTGGTGGGGGCGGAGTGCTCGGTCAGCAAGCTAACATTCAATAGACAAAAAAACCTGACTGGCACATCCAGACTAATGTGAACTAGGTGCAAACCAAGGGAAGCTACCCCCATGTAAAACATACAAAAAAAGGCTGCACTCAAGCATACTAAAGCATGACAACATGGAATCCATGAAATTTAGAATAGCAATATGGCTTTGGAATATAAGGAAAAATTTGAGACACTTAGTATAAACATTTGGCCAAACATTTTAAAGCCCAACAACCATCGTCAAGGTGGTCTCAATTCTGTTGAGTCCCTGACCTAATGTGAACATACCTCTATTAGGCTGATATCTGAATTTCTGGGTGAATATGCACCTCTGTCAGTAATGCCTGCATTTATGGGTAAAGTAGGGACCTGGTGTAATTAAAATCACCACCTGGTGGGGGCGGAGTGCTCGGTCAGCAAGCTAACATTCAATAGACAAAAAAACCTGACTGGCACATCCAGACTAATGTGAACTAGGTGCAAACCAAGGGAAGCTACCCCCATGTAAAACATACAAAAAAAGGCTGCACTCAAGCATACTAAAGCATGACAACATGGAATCCATGAAATTTAGAATAGCAATATGGCTTTGGAATATAAGGAAAAATTTGAGACGCTTAGTATAAACATTTGGCCAAACATTTTAAAGCCCAACAACCATCGTCAAGGTGGTCTCAATTCTGTTGAGTCCCTGACCTAATGTGAACATACCTCTATTAGGCTGATATCTGAATTTCTGGGTGAATATGCACCTCTGTCAGTAATGCCTGCATTTATGGGTAAAGTAGGGACCTGGTGTAATTAAAATCACCACCTGGTGGGGGCGGAGTGCTCGGTCAGCAAGCTAACATTCAATAGACAAAAAAACCTGACTGGCACATCCAGACTAATGTGAACTAGGTGCAAACCAAGGGAAGCTACCCCCATGTAAAACATACAAAAAAAGGCTGCACTCAAGCATACTAAAGCATGACAACATGGAATCCATGAAATTTAGAATAGCAATATGGCTTTGGAATATAAGGAAAAATTTGAGACGCTTAGTATAAACATTTGGCCAAACATTTTAAAGCCCAACAACCATCGTCAAGGTGGTCTCAATTCTGTTGAGTCCCTGACCTAATGTGAACATACCTCTATTAGTGCTCGGTCACCTTGACGATGGTTGTTGGGCTTTAAAATGTTTGGCCAAATGTTTATACTAAGCGTCTCAAATTTTTCCTTATATTCCAAAGCCATATTGCTATTCTAAATTTCATGGATTCCATGTTGTCATGCTTTAGTATGCTTGAGTGCAGCCTTTTTTTGTATGTTTTACATGGGGGTAGCTTCCCTTGGTTTGCACCTAGTTCACATTAGTCTGGATGTGCCAGTCAGGTTTTTTTGTCTATTGAATGTTAGCTTGCTGACCGAGCACTCCGCCCCCACCAGGTGGTGATTTTAATTACACCAGGTCCCTACTTTACCCATAAATGCAGGCATTACTGACAGAGGTGCATATTCACCCAGAAATTCAGATATCAGCCTAATAGAGGTATGTTCACATTAGGTCAGGGACTCAACAGAATTGAGACCACCTTGACGATGGTTGTTGGGCTTTAAAATGTTTGGCCAAATGTTTATACTAAGCGTCTCAAATTTTTCCTTATATTCCAAAGCCATATTGCTATTCTAAATTTCATGGATTCCATGTTGTCATGCTTTAGTATGCTTGAGTGCAGCCTTTTTTTGTATGTTTTACATGGGGTAGCTTCCCTTGGTTTGCACCTAGTTCACATTAGTCTGGATGTGCCAGTCAGGTTTTTTTGTCTATTGCATATATAGATACAGTCCTGAAGCCCCTGACCCTTCTGTTTGTCCAGCTGGTGATACAGATACAGTCCTGGAAGCCCCTGACCCTTCTGTCTGTCCAGCTGGTGATACAGATACAGTCCTGACGCCCCTGACTCTTCTGTTTGTCCAGCTGGTGATACAGATACAGTCCTGAAGCCCCTGACTCTTCTGTTTGTCCAGCTGGTGATACAGATACAGTCCTGAAGCCCCTGACCCTTCTGTTTGTCCAGCTGGTGATACAGATACAGTCCTGAAGCCCTTGACCCTTCTGTTTGTCCAGCTGGTGATACAGATACAGTCCTGAAGCCCCTGACCCTTCTGTTTGTCCAGCTGGTGATACAGATACAGTCCTGAAGCCCCTGACCCTTCTGTTTGTCCAGCTGGTGATACAGATACAGTCCTGAAGCCCCTGACCCTTCTGTTTGTCCAGCTGGTGTTACAGATACAGTCCTGAAGCCCTGACCCTTCTGTTTGTCCAGCTGGTGATACAGATACAGTCTGAAGCCCCTGACCTTTGTTTCCATTAGTCTGGTGATACAGATACAGTCCTGAACCCCTGCCTTCATGTTGTCCAGCTGGTGATACAATTCAGTCCTGGAAGTCACCTGACCCTTCTGATTGTTCAGCTGTGATTACAGATACAGTCCTGTGAAGCCCCTAGACCCTTCTGTTTGTCCAGTGGTGATACAGATACAGTCCTGAAGCCCTTGACCCTTCTGTTTGTCCAGTGGTGATACAGATTACAGTCCTGGATGCCCTGACCCTTCTGTTTGTTCAGCTGGTGATACAGATACAGTCCTGAAGCCCCTGACCCTTCTGTTTGTCCAGCTGGTGATACAGATACAGTCCTGGAAGCCCCTGACCCTTCTGTTGTCCAGCTGGTGATACAGATACAGTCCTGAAGCCCCTGACCCTTCTGTTTGTCCAGCTGGTGATACAGATACAGTCCTGAAGCCCCTGACCCTTCTGTTTGTCCAGCTGGTGATACAGATACAGTCCTGAAGCCCCTGACCCTTCTGTTTGTCCAGCTGGTGATACAGATACAGTCCTGAAGCCCCTGACCTTCTGTTTGTCCAGCTGGTGATACAGATACAGTCCTGGAAGCCCCTGACCCTTCTGTTTGTCCAGCTGGTGATACAGATACAGTCCTGGAAGCCCCTGACCCTTCTGTTTGTCCAGCTGGTGATACAGATACAGTCCTGGAAGCCCCTGACCCTTCTGTTTGTCCAGCTGGTGATACAGATACAGTCCTGGAAGCCCCTGACCCTTCTGTTTGTCCAGCTGGTGATACAGATACAGTCCTGAAGCCCCTGACCCTTCTGTTTGTCCAGCTGGTGATACAGATACAGTCCTGAAGCCCCTGACCCTTCTGTTTGTCCAGCTGGTGATACAGATACAGTCCTGAAGCCCCTGACCCTTCTGTTTGTCCAGCTGGTGATACAGATACAGTCCTGAAGCCCCTGACCCTTCTGTTTGTCCAGCTGGTGATACAGATACAGTCCTGAAGCCCCTGACCCTTCTGTTTGTCCAGCTGGTGATACAGATACAGTCCTGAAGCCCTGACCCTTCTGTTTGTCCAGCTGGTGATACAGATACAGTCCTGAAGCCCCTGACCCTTCTGTTTGTCCAGCTGGTGATACAGATACAGTCCTGGAATCCCCTGACCCTTCTGTTTGTCCAGCTGGTGATACAGATACAGTCCTGGAAGCCCCTGACCCTTCTGTTTGTCCAGCTGGTGATACAGATACAGTCCTGAAGCCCCTGACTCTTCTGTTTGTCCAGCTGGTGATACAGATACAGTCCTGAAGCCCCTGACCCTTCTGTTTGTCCAGCTGGTGATACAGATACAGTCCTGGAAGCCCTTGACCCTTCTGTTTGTCCAGCTGGTGATACAGATACAGTCCTGAAGCCCCTGACCCTTCTGTTTGTCCAGCTGGTGATACAGATACAGTCCTGAAGCCCCTGACCCTTCTGTTTGTCCAGCTGGTGATACAGATACAGTCCTGAAGCCCCTGACTCTTCTGTTTGTCCAGCTGGTGATACAGATACAGTCCTGAAGCCCCTGACTCTTCTGTTTGTCCAGCTGGTGATACAGATACAGTCCTGAAGCCCCTGACCTTCTGTTTGTTCAGCTGGTGATACAGATACAGTCCTGGAATCCCCTGACCCTTCTGTTTGTCCAGCTGGTGATACAGATACAGTCCTGGAAGCCCCTGACCCTTCTGTTTGTCCAGCTGGTGATACAGATACAGTCCTGAAGCCCCTGACCCTTCTGTTTGTTCAGCTGGTGATACAGATACAGTCCTGAAGCCCCTGACCTTCTGTTTGTCCAGCTGGTGATACAGATACAGTCCTGGAAGCCCCTGACCCTTCTGTTTGTCCAGCTGGTGATACAGATACAGTCCTGAAGCCCCTGACCCTTCTGTTTGTCCAGCTGGTGATACAGATACAGTCCTGAAGCCCCTGACCCTTCTGTTTGTCCAGCTGGTGATACAGATACAGTCCTGAAGCCCCTGACCTTCTGTTTGTCCAGCTGGTGATACAGATACAGTCCTGAAGCCCCTGACCCTTCTGTTTGTCCAGCTGGTGATACAGATACAGTCCTGAAGCCCCTGACCCTTCTGTTTGTCAACTGGTGATACAGATACAGTCCTGAAGCCCTGACCTTCTTTTGTCCAGCTGGTGATACAGATACAGTCCTGGAAGCCCCCCTTCTGTTTTTCAGCTGGTGATACAGATACAGTCCTGAAGCCCCTGACCCTTCTGTTTGTCCAGCTGGTGATACAGTACAGTCCTGAGCCCTGACCCTTCTGTTTGTCCAGCTGGTGATACAGATACAGTCCTGGAAGCCCTGACCCTTTGTTTGTCAGCTGGTGATACAGATACAGTCCTGAAGCCCCTGACCCTTCTGTTTGTCAGCTGGTGATACAGATACAGTCCTGAAGCCCCTGACCCTTCTGTTGTCCAGCTGGTGATACAGATACAGTCCTGGAAGCCCTGACCCTTCTGTTTGTCCAGTTGGTGATACAGATACAGTCCGAAGCCCCTGACCCTTCTGTTTGTCCAGCTGGTGATACAGATACAGTCCTGAAGCCCCTGACCCTTCTGTTTGTCCAGCTGGTGATACAATACAGTCCTGAAGCCCCTGACCTTCTGTTTGTCCAGCTGGTGTACAGATACAGTCCTGAAGCCCCTGACCCTTCTGTTTGTCCAGCTGGTGATACAGATACAGTCCTGGAACCCCTGACCCTTCTGTTTGTCCAGCTGGTGATACAGATACAGTCCTGGAAGCCCCTGACCCTTCTGTTTGTCCAGCGGTGATACAGATACAGTCCTGAAGCCCCTGACCTTCTGTTTGTCCAGCTGGTGATACAGATACAGTCCTGAAGCCCCTGACCTTCTGTTTGTCCAGCTGGTGATACAGATACAGTCCTGGAAGCCCCTGACCTTCTGTTTGTCCAGCTGGTGATACAGATACGTCCTGAAGCCCTGACCCTTCTGTTTGTCCAGCTGGTGATACAGATACAGTCCTGAAGCCCCTGACCCTTCTGTTTGTCCAGCTGGTGATACAGATACAGTCCTGGAAGCCCTGACTCTTCTGTTTTCCAGCTGGTGATACAGATACAGTCCTGAAGCCCCTGACCTTCTGTTTGTCCACTGGGTGATACAGATACAGTCCTGAAGCCCCTGACCTTCTGTTTGTTCAGCTGGTGATACAGATACAGTCCTGAACCCCTGACCCTTCTGTTGTCCAGCTGGTGATACAGATACAGTCCTGGAAGCCCTGACCCTTCTGTTTGTCCAGCTGGTGATGCAGATACAGTCCTGAAGCCCCTGACCTTCTGTTTGTCCAGCTGGTGATACAGATATAGTCCTAAGCCCCTGACTCTTCTGTTTGTCCAGCTGTGATACAGATACAGTCCTGGAAGCCCCTGACCCTTCTGTTTGTCAGCTGGTGATACAGATACAGTCCTGAAGCCCCTGACCCTTCTGTTTGTCCAGCTGGTGATACAGATACAGTCCTGAAGCCCCTGACCCTTCTGTTTGTCCAGCTGGTGATACGATACAGTCCTGAAGCCCCTGACCTTCTGTTTGTCCAGCTGGTGATACAGATACAGTCCTGAAGCCCCTGACCCTTCTGTTTGTCCAGCTGGTGATACAGATACAGTCCTGAAGCCCCTGACCCTTCTGTTTGTCCAGCTGGTGATACAGATATGTCTCGACCACGCACCACAATTGTGGGTTTCCAGGGCAATGGGGTACTCAGAGCCGAGCCCGTAGAAGTCTATGGGATTGTCACAGGTAGCGGTGGCTCGGTCTGTGGCCCTGGCGGTCAGGCGTATGTTGGGGGGTATATTTACAGGGATAGGTATATATACAGTTCGTGACGCCACCTGTAGTCTCTGGTAATTTGTACCAGCGCTGCTGTAGATCTCTGAGGGGATGGTGAGGCAGCTAGATGTCAGGTCCCCTACAGGTGGGACTCTTCCCTCAGGTCGATGGTTATGATAGGGTAGTGCAGGAATGCAATCAAATAACACAGTCTCACACCGTCAGCGTCTTTCCATACCTTTACTTCAAGTTGTTCAGGCAGGTCCCAGGGAGGCTGATGGGGTTGATGGAGGATGAGCTTTGAGGCAACGGCTAAGCAAGTTAGGGGCCTCCTTTACTTTCCAATGATGATGAGTACAACCAGCATGAAGCGTAGTTCCCTCTATAATCTCCAGCTATTCCAAAGCTGTGCTGCCCGGTCAGTTTTGTGGTTGGAGCCTTCTTCTGAGAGAGCTGAGTTCCAATTCCTGTCGTGCACTGACTCAAGGTTCTCACTCCCCCTGACCCCAGTTACGTACTGACTCTTCAGGGGCTGCTTTCCGTTACCTAAGGTCCGATAAGCCTCTGGGTTTCCTACCACCATGCATGAAGCTATGGTGATGCTTCGGTCTCCAGTGACCGGTAACAATGTGCAGGTATCCTATACCTATGGCACTTTTCTGTTCTCTTCCACTATGCCCTTCGATTTGCTCAGACTCTCAACAGATGTCTCAGTCCGTCCTCTAGTGGGGCACAGCTCTGACCAGGCTGAGGTGAACTGGCTCATCTTTACTGGACTCCACTTTCTGAACTGCACAAAGACTGCACTTCCTAACTCTTTCGAGTCACTGACTGAACTCTACTCAGACTACTCAGCACTCCCCTCCACACCCCTGCTGGGTGTGTCCAAAGTGTACGTGATATCATGGAGAGCCCTTAACCGTTACCTCTCCACTCATCCTCCTGGTATTGTGTACCAGGGCTACACATTCCCCCATGGTAAACGACAGCACTCCCGGGCTGTGAAATACAAGAGACATTTTTGTTTATGCATTAAACATCAACATTAAACATTAATTCGTCCCATCCGGGAGGTAAGGATGTCTTGAACGTTGCTAACAACACATTGAATATAGAAAAAAATACGAAATATTAAATAAACATGTTCATAAATAAACAACAATATTCTTGTGAAGGACCTGCACCAAACCTTCAACGTGGGTCCTGGGTGGGCTGCAGGACATCCGAATGCAGACCTCACTCAGTGCCTCACCACACGGGTTTTATGTTCAGAGGTAAGTCAAGGCTTCGTGTGAAACCATTATAAGGCACCTTAGTGCAACTATTTACAAGATAAGTTCTGGGCTGGCACAGTCCTCAGCCTCTGAGTCCATTATAAGACACATATATATATATACTTTTTACAATATTCACATTAATTTGTTATAATTACTGCTGGTATCGAATGGGTATCTTCCCTTTTGTGATTCGCTCTGATCTACGTGGAGTAGCTTCAGGTATATTAAGTTGCGATCTGTCTGCACTGCGTAACGGCAAACTATAGAACTGCCTCAATCTTTCTATGGATCTGGCAAGCGTACTGATGGCTGGGCGGTGTGAGTCAGCTTCACCAGGGGATCCCATAGTATGGGGCGCTGCTTCTGATGATCCTTCTTGAGATTCCGTAGGTTGAGGTGTTGCTGGAATGGGTAACTCCTGAACTGGCTCAACTGGTACCACGGGCATAACTGGAGGTAGAACTTCCTCTGGTGGCTGATAAAACTGCAATACTGGAATTATTACAGCATCTCCCAGTCTGGGCCAATCCGCAGGAAAATCTCCCAGATCCGTGTGTATGACCTCTTCCTTCCTTTCTTCTTGATTGATGACAGGGTTCTTTTCACAACGCTTTAAGGGTTCTGTACACAATTTCAAATGGTCTCTGGACACAGTGGTTATTGTTCTTCCTCCGTCCTTACTAATGATACAAACTTTTCTGTTGTCATATTTAGAATCTTGTACAACGTAGGGTTCTTGTTCCCACTGGTTATCCAATTTGTGCATTTTCCTTTTTCTTTTTAATACCACTTCTCCAGGCATCAAAGGCTTGGCAGGAGCATTTCTGTTGTAAATATCTTCCTGTTTCTCCCGTGCCTTGTTGAGACTTTCCTCCACACAGATTTGCACTCTTCTGTACTGCTCTTGCCGATTTATGTCCCAGTTTTCAACGGCGTCGTCTGCCTCCGGTTCTACTACTCCAAGTTCTAAATCCATTGGTAGTCTTCCTGGCCTTGCTCTCATAAGATAGGCTGGAGTGCAGTTAGTAGAACTTACAGGTATATGGTTATACAAATCAACCAAATCAGGTAGTAAGTCCGGCCATCGATTTCTGTCTTCCAACGGTATGGATCTCAACAAGTCAAGGACAATATGGTTCATTTTTTCACAAAGACCGTTGGTTTGAGGGTGGTATGGCGTTGTTCTAATTTTCTTGCACCCGTACATGTGACAGAATTCCTTGAATAAATCAGCTTCGAAAGCAGGTCCTTGATCGGTTAATACTTGCTCCGGATACCCATGCGGTCTGCAGAAACTTGCTTGAAAGGTTTTCGCGGCCGTCACTGCGGTCTGGTCCTTAACTGGAACAACCACCAGAAATCTGGAGTAATGGTCCACCATGGTCAGGGCGTATGAGTATCCAGATCTACTTGGCGACAATTTGACGTGGTCCAGGGCCACAATCTCCAGGGGACGAGTCGTCCGGATAGGTTGCAGGGGTGCCTTCTGACTACCGTAGTCCTTTCTTCTGAGACCACAGGGTCCACAGTTCCGACACCACCTCTCGATGGAGCTGCGCATCCCTACCCAGTAGAACCGGCATCTCAACAGGGTCTCCAGCTTTCTCCAGCCAAAGTGTCCTGCTTGATCGTGGTATGCTTCCAACACCATTGGGACGTCTGCCTTGGGGACCACGATTTGCCAGACCATCTCATGGGTTCTGGGTTGACGTATCTCCTGCACAACTTCTCATGGTATAGGAACAACCTGCTTCTCTCGTTCCACAGGAGCTTTGCTGTCATAGGTGCATCCTTTTCCAAAGAGGAGCCTTCCTGTCTTAACAACTCCTTGATGCGGCTGACCACTGGATCACTGTCCTGAGTCTCTTTCCAGCTGTGATGGGGTAAAGGATTTAATGTTGCACCATACTGCTTTCTGTTGACTCGATGCTCGTGGACTACCCCATTTCGATGGAACGCAGGTAGCTCAATTTCTTCCAGGTCGTCCGATTCTTCTTCCGTATCAGAGTCATGCGGCATTCGAGACAATGCGTCAGCATTAGCATTCTTTCGACCTGCCCGGTACTTGATAGTAAACTGGTAATTGGACAACCGAGCCATCCATCGCTGCTCCATGGCACCCAGCTTGGCGGTTTCCAGGTGCGTTAAGGGTTGTTATCTGTAAACGCAGTGAACCGATTGGAGGCCAGATAATGCTTAAATCTTTCAGTAATGGCCCAGACCAGCGCCAGAAACTCCAGCTTGAAGCTGCTATAATTTTCCGGATTCCTTTCAGTTGGCCTGAGTTTTCTGCTGGCATATGCGATGACTTTTTCTTGGCCATTCTGCTTCTGACTGAGAACTGCTCCCAACCCTTCATTACTGGCGTCGGTGTACAACAGGAACGGTTGGCTGTAATCAGGATAGGTTAAGATCTCATCACCTGTAAGGATCTCTTTCATCTTTTCGAATGCTTCAGCCTGTTCCTTACCCCAATTAAAGGGAGGGTTTCTGCTCTTTAAGGATTGTCCTACCAGGAGGTCCTGTAAAGGAGCTGCCTTCTTCGTGTAATCTTTCACGAACCTTCTGTAGTAACCCGTTAGTCCCAGGAACTGTCGCACTTCCTTAAGGTTCTTCGGCTCCGGCCACTTCTGGATGGCAGTGACTTTCTCTGGGTCCGGCGCTACTCCTTCCGAACTGACGATGTGCCCCAAGTATTGTACCTTCTGTTTGAGTAGATGGCATTTTGAGGGTTTTAATTTCATCCCGTACCTGGACAGGGACTCGAATACTTCTGCCAGGTGCTTCAGATGGTCCTCATAAGTCTTGGAATACACGATAACGTCGTCTAGGTATAGCAGCACGGTTTCAAAATTGAGATGTCCCAGGCAATTCTCCATCACTCTCTGAAATGTTCCCGGGCACTGCTGAGCCCAAACGGCATTCTGTCGAACTCACAGAGCCCCATTGGGGTGGTGAAAGCCGTTTTTCTCACGATCCTCCTCAGCCACAGCCACTTGCCAGTAACCACTAGTCAGATCAAGGGTAGAAAAGTAGTTAGCCGTTTTCAGAGCAGCTAATGATTCCTCTATGCGTGGTAACGGGTATGCATCCTTGTGTGTTATGCGGTTCACCTGCCTGTAATCCACACACATTCTCATACTACCATCTTTCTTTTTAACCAGAACTAGAGGGGCTGCCCAGGGGCTACAACTATCCCTTATCACCCCGGCTTTCTTCATATCATGCAACATTTCTTTAGCCTTCTGATAATGAGCTGGAGGTATGGGCCTATACCGCTCTTTGATGGGAGGATGACTGCCTGTAGGGATATGATGTTGTACTCCCTTAATTATCCCAAAATCAAGTGGATTCTTGCTAAACACTTGGGCGTACTCTTGCACCACCCGTAATACCCCTTGCTTCTGGTGAGCGGGAGTGGTGTCCGTCCCAACATGGAGTTGCTGACACCATTCCGCCACCTGAGTTGCTGGGTCATTGTCCTCCGCTATTTACAGGAGTCTAAGGACTCAGCCGGGAGAATAGAATTATTGTCGACAGCATGAAGTTTAGCAATGGTTGCATAACGGGGTAAATTTACCTCATCATCTCCCCAATTGAGAAGCCGTACCGGTACTCTTCCATTCACCACTTCTACTACTCCTCTAGCAGTCATAAGTGTAGGTCTATGTTCTGAATGGTGGGGTTCTACTACAGCTTGGTAATTCTTTCTCTCAGACCTATGGCTGCCCTGCACCAAATGATCATTTCACTCATTGGGGTATCACAATAGGATCCGAGTCAGTGACCCGTACATTACCAATTTCGCCGTCTGTAAGCTTCGCTTGCTGCTGACACACCAGGGCCCGGATCTCTCTTTGGATTACTCCTCTCTGCCTTGGTCGGGCAATCTCAGCGAGCTGTTGGAGCAAGAACACAACTTCTCCCAAACAATTACCGATAATGTTAGTACCCAAAATTATATTTAAACCGTTCTCCTCATTTACAGTCTTTACTACCAGAAGCCCCTGGTCTTTCAACTCCTCTCTGCCCACCTTTACATCTACACATTTTGTCCCGAGTACTTCTACAGGAAGACCATTAGAAGCATACACGGTAAAGTCAGAGCTCGGAGGTTTAAGACTGTCCATTGACCAGTACTTAGTATAGAGGGCATCAGGAATTAGGGTCACCTGAGACCCAGTGTCTAACAATGCCGGAACTGCAATACCATCTAAGATGATAGACAGGTAGGGTCGCCCACCCACATACCTGCGGTTCCAGTCTAGGGGCCTGACGGGTATTCTCCTGGGTGTTGGCCCTCGGACCCAGGTTCTGCCCGTTTAAAGGACACTGTGGAGACAGATGACCTTTCCGGTTGCATCGGTAACAGATGATCTCTCGACGAGGAGGGTGTTGATCAGAGGTCGCTCCTGGGGGTGGCGTTGTCCTCCTCCGGGGGGGGCGACGTCTTCTTTCTTCTCCGGTGCATCCACGGGACGTCTTCTGGGCAGTCAGCTAACAAGATCTTCCCTTCTTCCTCTTTCCGCAGTTGCAAGGCACTCATCACAGCAGCCAGATTTTTAGTCAGCTGGCGCACCTCTGAGCGCAGACAATCCAATTCACTAGGAGGGGTCACCTGCGCTTTGGCTTCGGCCACTAACGGGGAAAAGGGGGTTACTGCCGGTTCCAGTGTGACTTCAGCCTGATGATGTTGGGTTGCCACCTCAAGTTTGCCCAGGGGCCGCAGCCCTTTTATTGCCATGTCTTTTAGGGCATCAAAGGTAGCATCCGGATGATCTAAGGACCACCAGTTTACAGTTCTGCGTTCCTCTTGGGATCTCAATCCCTGTATAAATTGTTCTTTCAGCATTTTATTCTCATCAATAGCATTTAAATTATTAACCTGCTTAAGAGCTCTCAGGGCTCCTTGTAGTCGGCAAGCGTAGTCCCGGATGCTGTCACCTGGCTGTTGTGAACAGTGATAGAAGGCCATCCGGAGATCCGTTTCTGTGCGGTCTTCAAATAAGGCATGCAACTTAAGGAAGATCGCAGGTACCGACTCCTGATCAACGGTATCCCAAGTCTCCACTTCCCTCTCAGCAGCGCCAGTTAGCTGCCCTATTAGCACAGCAGCTTTTTGTCTCTCAGGCATGGAGTACATTTCTAGGATGCTGCATAACTTCCGCTTGAAGCCTGCTAATGTGCCTGGCTCACCGCTGTACTGGGGAAGCCATTTCGCCCCAGGCATATATGGGAGCGTTAGTGGCATGATCGGGACTACCGGACTGGGTGCAGGGCCTGCGCCCCCATCTGGCGCTACAATACCAGACGGTGCGGGATTGGGGACTCCGGCTGGGGCCGCACTGTCAGCCGGTTGTTGTGACATCTTAGCGCCCCCTTGGTTAAACGGAGCCTACCGGTTTCAGACGCTGCTATTTCACAGGCACAGCAGTGGGAACAGGACCTTCGTCGCAGGCGCTCTGATGTCAGAGCGTTCACTTCCTGTTGCAGGACCTGCCGCTGAGTCAGAGCCGGGGGCGTGTCCAAGACTTTGCGCGCTCTTTCAGGTACGCCCACCTTCTTCTCCAGCGCCTTAGGGCGCGAATCTGGCGGCAAATATGGCGGTATTTGGCGCCAAACAACAGCAACAGTCTTTTTCGCCAAAACACTCCACAGGCACACAGGGCTCGCAATGCTGCAAGTTTCGTATCCTGTTCGTGACGCCAAATTTGTCTCGACCACGCACCACAATTGTGGGTTTCCAGGGCAATGGGGTACTCAGAGCCGAGCCCGTAGAAGTCTATGGGATTGTCACAGGTAGCGGTGGCTCGGTCTGTGGCCCTGGCGGTCAGGCGTATGTTGGGGGGTATATTTACAGGGGATAGGTATATATACAGTTCGTGACGCCACCTGTAGTCTCTGGTAATTTGTACCAGCGCTGCTGTAGATCTCTGAGGGGATGGTGAGGCAGCTAGATGTCAGGTCCCCTACAGGTGGGACTCTTCCCTCAGGTCGATGGTTATGATAGGGTAGTGCAGGAATGCAATCAAATAACACAGTCTCACACCGTCAGCGTCTTTCCATACCTTTACTTCAAGTTGTTCAGGCAGGTCCCAGGGAGGCTGATGGGGTTGATGGAGGATGAGCTTTGAGGCAACGGCTAAGCAAGTTAGGGGCCTCCTTTGCTTTCCAATGATGATGAGTACAACCAGCATGAAGCGTAGTTCCCTCTATAATCTCCAGCTATTCCAAAGCTGTGCTGCCCGGTCAGTTTTGTGGTTGGAGCCTTCTTCTGAGAGAGCTGAGTTCCAATTCCTGTCGTGCACTGACTCAAGGTTCTCACTCCCCCTGACCCCAGTTACGTACTGACTCTTCAGGGGCTGCTTTCCGTTACCTAAGGTCCGATAAGCCTCTGGGTTTCCTACCACCATGCATGAAGCTATGGTGATGCTTCGGTCTCCAGTGACCGGTAACAATGTGCAGGTATCCTATACCTATGGCACTTTTCTGTTCTCTTCCACTATGCCCTTCGATTTGCTCAGACTCTCAACAGATGTCTCAGTCCGTCCTCTAGTGGGGCACAGCTCTGACCAGGCTGAGGTGAACTGGCTCACCTTTACTGGACTCCACTTTCTGAACTGCACAAAGACTGCACTTCCTAACTCTTTCGAGTCACTGACTGAACTCTACTCAGACTACTCAGCACTCCCCTCCACACCCCTGCTGGGTGTGTCCGAAGTGTACGTGATATCATGGAGAGCCCTTAACCGTTACCTCTCCACTCATCCTCCTGGTATTGTGTACCAGGGCTACACAGATACAGTCCTGGAATCCCCTGACCCTTCAGTTTGTTCAGCTGGTGATACAGATACAGTCCTGGAAGCCCCTGACTCTTCTGTTTGTCCAGCTGGTGATACAGATACAGTCCTGGAAGCCCCTGACCCTTCTGTTTGTCCAGCTGGTGATACAGATACAGTCCTGGAAGCCCTGACCCTTCTGTTTGTTCAGCTGGTGATACAGATACAGTCCTGGAAGCCCTGACCCTTCTGTTTGTCCAGCTGGTGATAAAGATACAGTCCTGAAGCCCCTGACTCTTCTGTTTGTCCAGCTGGTGATACAGATACAGTCCTGGAAGCCCTTGACCCTTCTGTTTGTTCAGCTGGTGATACAGATACAGTCCTGGAAGCCCCTGACCCTTCTGTTTGTCTATCTGGTGATACAGATACAGTCCTGAAGCCCCTGACCCTTCTGTTTGTTCAGCTGGTGATACAGATACAGTCCTGGAAGCCCCTGACCCTTCTGTTTGTCCAGCTGGTGATACAGATACAGTCCTGAAGCCCCTGACTCTTCTGTTTGTCCAGCTGGTGATACAGATACAGTCCTGAAGCCCCTGACCCTTCTGTTTGTCCAACTGGTGATACAGATACAGTCCTGAAGCCCCTGACTCTTCTGTTTGTCCAGCTGGTGATACAGATACAGTCCTGGAAGTCCTTGACCCTTCTGTTTGTCCAGCTGGTGATACAGATACAGTCCTGGAAGCCCCTGACCCTTCTGTTTGTCCAGCTGGTGATACAGATACAGTCCTGAAGCCCCTGACCCTTCTGTTTGTCCAGCTGGTGATACAGATACAGTCCTGAAGCCCCTGACCCTTCTGTTTGTCCAGCTGGTGATACAGATACAGTCCTGGAAGCCCCTAACTCTTCTGTTTGTCCAGCTGGTGATACAGATACAGTCCTGGAAGCCCTTGACCCTTCTGTTTGTTCAGCTGGTGATACAGATACAGTCCTGAAGCCCTGACCCTTCTGTTTGTCCAGCTGGTGATACAGATACAGTCCTGGAAGCCCTTGACCCTTCTGTTTGTCCAGCTGGTGATACAGATACAGTCCTGGAAGCCCCTGACCCTTTTGTTTGTCCAGCTGGTGATACAGATACAGTCCTGGAAGCCCCTGACCCTTCTGTTTGTTCAGCTGGTGATACAGATACAGTCCTGAAGCCCTGACCCTTCTGTTTGTCCAGCTGGTGATACAGATACAGTCCTGAAGCCCCTGACCCTTCTGTTTGTCCAGCTGGTGTACAGATACAGTCCTGAAGCCCTGACCCTTCTGTTTGTCCAGTGGTGATACAGATACAGTCCTGGAAGCCCCTGACCTTCTGTTTGTCCAGCTGGTGATACAGATACAGTCCTGAAGCCCCTGACCCTTCTGTTTGTCCAGCTGGTGATACAGATACAGTCCTGAAGCCCCTGACCCTTCTGTTTGTCAGCTGGTGAACAGATACAGTCCTGAAGCCCCTGACCTTCTGTTTGTCCAGCTGGTGATACAGATACAGTCCTGAAGCCCCTGACCCTTCTGTTTGTCCAGCTGGTGCTACAGATACAGTCCTGAAGCCCCTGACCCTTCTGTTTGTCCAGCTGGTGATACAGATACAGTCCTGGAACCCCTGACCTTCTGTTTGTCCAGCTGGTGATACAGATACAGTCCTGAAGCCCCTGACCCTTCTGTTTGTCCAGCTGGTGATACAGATACAGTCCTGAAGCCCCTGACCCTTCTGTTTGTCCAGCTGGTGATACAGATACAGTCCTGAAGCCCCTGACCCTTCTGTTTGTCCAGCTGGTGATACAGATACAGTCCTGGAAGCCCCTGACCTTCTGTTTGTCCAGCTGGTGCTACAGATACAGTCCTGAAGCCCCTGACCCTTCTGTTTGTTCAGCTGGTGATACAGATACAGTCCTGAAGCCCCTGACCCTTCTGTTTGTTCAGCTGGTGATACAGATACAGTCCTGAAGCCCCTGACCCTTCTGTTTGTTCAGCTGGTGATACAGATACAGTCCAGGAAGCCCCTGACCCTTCTGTTTGTTCAGCTGGTGATACAGATACAGTCCTGAAGCCCCTGACCCTTCTGTTTGTTCAGCTGGTGATACAGATACAGTCCTGGAAGCCCCTGACCCTTCTGTTTGTCCAGCTAGTGATACAGATACAGTCCTGGAAGCCCTTGACCCTTCTGTTTGTTCAGCTGGTGATACAGATACAGTCCTGAAGCCCCTGACCCTTCTGTTTGTCCAGCTAGTGATACAGATACAGTCCTGGAAGCCCTTGACCCTTCTGTTTGTTCAGCTGGTGATACAGATACAGTCCTGGAAGCCCCTGACCCTTCTGTTTGTCCAGCTGGTGCTACAGATACAGTCCTGAAGACCCTGACCCTTCTGTTTGTTCAGCTGGTGATACAGATACAGTCCTGAAGCCCCTTGACCCTTCTGTTTGTTCAGCTGGTGATACAGATACAGTCCTGAAGCCCCTGACTCTTCTGTTTGTTCAGCTGGTGATACAGATACAGTCCTGAAGCCCCTGACCCTTCTGTTTGTTCAGCTGGTGATACAGATACAGTCCTGGAAGCCCCTGACCCTTCTGTTTGTTCAGCTGGTGATACAGATACAGTCCTGAAGCCCCTGACCCTTCTGTTTGTCCAGCTGGTGATACAGATACAGTCCTGAAGCCCCTGACCCTTCTGTTTGTCCAGCTGGTGATACAGATACAGTCCTGGAAGCCCCTGACCCTTCTGTTTGTCCAGCTGGTGATACAGATACAGTCCTGGAAGCCCCTGACTCTTCTGTTTGTCTAGCTGGTGATACAGATACAGTCCTGAAGCCCCTGACTCTTCTGTTTGTTCAGCTGGTGATACAGATACAGTCCTGGAAGCCCCTGACTCTTCTGTTTGTTCAGCTGGTGATACAGATACAGTCCTGGAAGCCCCTGACTCTTCTGTTTGTCTAGCTGGTGATACAGATACAGTCCTGAAGCCCCTGACTCTTCTGTTTGTTCAGCTGGTGATACAGATACAGTCCTGGAAGCCCCTGACTCTTCTGTTTGTTCAGCTGGTGATACAGATACAGTCCTGAAGCCCCTGACCCTTCTGTTTGTTCAGCTGGTGATACAGATACAGTTCTGAAGCCCCTGACCCTTCTGTTTGTTCAGCTGGTGATACAGATACAGTTCTGAAGCCCCTGACCCTTCTGTTTGTTCAGCTGGTGATACAGATACAGTCCTGAAGCCCCTGACCCTTCTGTTTGTTCAGCTGGTGATACAGATACAGTCCTGAAGCCCTGACCCTTCTGTTTGTCCAGCTGGTGATACAGATACAGTCCTGAAGCCCCTGACCCTTCTGTTTGTCCAGCTGGTGATACAGATACAGTCCTGAAGCCCCTGACCTTCTGTTTGTTCAGCTGGTGATACAGATACAGTCCTGAAGCCCCTGACCCTTCTGTTTGTCCAGCTGGTGATACAGATACAGTCCTGGGAAACCCCTGACCTTCTGTTTGTCCAGCTGGTGATACAGATACAGTCCTGAAGCCCCTGACCCTTCTGTTTGTCCAGCTGGTGATACAGATACAGTCCTGAAGCCCCTGACTCTTCTGTTTGCTCAGCTGGTGATACAGATACAGTCCTGGAAGCCCCTGACCCTTCTGTTTGTCAGCTGGTGATACAGATACAGTCCTGGAAGCCCCTGACCCTTCTGTTTGTCAGCTGGTGATACAGATACAGTCCTGAAGCCCCTGACTCTTCTGTTTGTTCAGCTGGTGATACAGATACAGTCCTGGAAGCCCCTGACCCTTCTGTTTGTCCAGCTGGTGATACAGATACAGTCCTGAAGCCCCTGACCCTTCTGTTTGTCCAGCTGGTGATACAGATACAGTCCTGAAGCCCCTGACCCTTCTGTTTGTCAGCTGGTGATACAGATACAGTTCTGAAGCCCCTGACCCTTCTGTTTGTTCAGCTGGTGATACAGATACAGTCCTGAAGCCCCTGACCCTTCTGTTTGTTCAGCTGGTGATACAGATACAGTCCTGGAAGCCCCTGACCCTTCTGTTTGTCCAGCTGGTGATACAGATACAGTTCTGAAGCCCCTGACCCTTCTGTTTGTTCAGCTGGTGATACAGATACAGTCCTGGAAGCCCCTGACCCTTCTGTTTGTCCAGCTGGTGATACAGATACAGTTCTGAAGCCCCTGACCTTCTGTTTGTTCAGCTGGTGATACAGATACAGTCCTGAAGCCCCTGACCCTTCTGTTTGTCCAGCTGGTGATACAGATACAGTCCTGAAGCCCCTGACCTTCTGTTTGTCAGCTGGTGATACAGATACAGTCCTGGAAGCCCCTGACCCTTCTGTTTGTCCAGCTGGTGATACAGATACAGTCCTGAAGCCCCCGACTCCTTCTGTTTGTCCAGCTGGTGATACAGATACAGTCCTGGAAGCCCCTGACCCTTCTGTTTGTCCAGCTGGTGATACAGATACAGTCCTGAAGCCCCTGACCCTTCTGTTTGTTCAGCTGGTGATACAGATACAGTCCTGGAAGCCCCTGACCCTTCTGTTTGTCCAGCTGGTGATACAGATACAGTCTGAAGCCCCTGACCCTTCTGTTTGTTCAGCTGGTGATACAGATACAGTCCTGGAAGCCCCTGACCCTTCTGTTTGTCCAGCTGGTGATACAGATACAGTTCTGAAGCCCCTGACCCTTCTGTTTGTTCAGCTGGTGATACAGATACAGTCCTGAAGCCCCTGACCCTTCTGTTTGTCCAGCTGGTGATACAGATACAGTCCTGAAGCCCCTGACTCTTCTGTTTGTCCAGCTGGTGATACAGATACAGTCCTGGAAGCCCCTGACCCTTCTGTTTGTCCAGCTGGTGATACAGATACAGTCCTGAAGCCCCTGACCCTTCTGTTTGTCCAGCTGGTGATACAGATACAGTCCTGGAAGCCCCTGACCCTTCTGTTTGTCCAGCTGGTGATACAGATACAGTCCTGGAAGCCCCTGACCCTTCTGTTTGTCCAGCTGGTGCTACAGATACAGTCCTGGAAGCCCCTGACCCTTCTGTTTGTCCAGCTGGTGATACAGATACAGTCCTGGAAGCCCCTGACCCTTCTGTTTGTTCAGCTGGTGATACAGATACAGTCCTGGAAGCCCCTGACCCTTCTGTTTGTCCAGCTGGTTACAAAGATACAGTTCTCTTTGGTTTGTGCAGCTGGTTAC